>OY998259.1:47411198-47611198 GCA_963922045.1 Persicaria maculosa
CCCGGATCGTATCTGTTAAGTCCCATGACGCTGGAGCTTGCTCCGCGTCGGACATCCGGTCGAAGCATAGATCTTCCGGAGCATATCTATTAAGTCCTAAGACACTGGAGCTTGCTCCGCGTCGGATATCCGGTCGAAGCCTTGATCTCTCGGATCGTATCTGTTAAGTCACATGACGCTGGAGCTTGCTTCGCGTCGGACATCCGGTCGAAGCATAGATCTCACGGATCGTATCTGTTAAGTCCTATGACGCTGGAGCTTGCTCCACGTCTGACATCCGGTCGAAGCATAGATCTCCCGGATCATATCTATTAAGTCCTAAGACGAATGGAGCTTGCTCCGCGTCGGACATCCGGTCGAAGCATAGATCTTCCAGATCGTATCTATTAAATCCCATGACACTGGAGCTTGCTCGCGTCGGACATCCGGTCGAAGCATAGATCTCCTGGACCTTATCTGTTAAGTCCTTTGACGCTGGAGCTTGCTCCGCGTCGGACATCCGGTCGAAGCATAGATCTCCCGGATCGTATCTATTAAGTCCTATGACGCTGGAGTTTGCTCCGCGTCGGACATCCGGTCGAAGCATAGATCTCTCGGATCGCATCTGATAAGTCCTATGACGCTGGAGCTTGATCCGCGTCGGACATCCGGTCGAAGCATAGATCTCCCGGGTTGTATCTGTTAAATCTCTGATCAGATAATCATGAGTCCCATAACGTTGGAGCTTACTCGACACGGGACATTTGGATAGACCACTGCCTCCCTAGAGAACATAATATACATGGCAAGCCGCTAATCACTTTCGAAGTAAAGATTGTTCAAACAAAAGTCAACAAGAACAACTGAGAAAAGAAGAAACAAAATGAAAAGTCTGAAAAATCCGGGCTAAGAAGCCTGTCTGATAACCATAACAGAACTCAGAAGTAATCCTGGGGGGCTTGGACAGGATCACCCCTCCCTGGACCCATCGGGAACCAGACGAGTCTTGTCCCGGCACAGCCGCGCCCCACTAGGCAAAGGTCCCTCGAGGTGGGGCTCCCTTAACTCTGCGTCCACCACATCTACATCCACGATTAAGATATGGACCTCAAACCAAGCGTTCCCCTTGTGCAAAAAGGTAATAGCGGAACCTATATCAACGTCGTGCGTACTGGCGAAATGATTCCACCCATGAATCGGGTAGGGGACGCGATAGTCACCTGGATACACGGCCACAGGGAAGTCCCGGATAATTCTAGACGACAACAGGATGCGTCCGGGAAGGCCTGGGCCATACTCAACCTCGAAACGCGAAGGCAACAACTGCCCAAGCATGAGTTAATGGAGTAAATGAAAAGTAGATCAGAGGAAAACAAACAAGAACTGTGAGCCACGAAAAGGACATACCAGACGGTGCATTTGCTCCGGAAAGTCCACCGACCGGAAAAAGGCCCAATTCGTCCGACCAGAAGATGACATTCTCACAGGGATTAAGCTTGCGAAATAAAAGAAGCTCGGAGATCCCGGTTTTAAAAAGGACTTTCTAGAGATCACGTGTTGCACAGAGACCTCCTCGAAAACATACCAAGGGGGGCCCTGGGAAAACACGAAGACAATCAGATAAAGCATCACTGCCCCAGGCCAGGCATGACGGACATTTGTACCACAAGGACTCACCCCGGGCAGAGCAACGTCTGCCACCGTGAAAAGACTTGGCAATAGGGGGTGAATGAGAGCTCGTGACTCCCTATAACCTTGAAAATCGGAAAAGGAAGGAAAGGGAGGGAGCAACTTGGCTACAGAGGCCGAGTTACAAGTAATCACGAACCCACCTATGGAATCACCCCAGGCCACTTTCTACAGAGTTATCTTGAAGGAGGAGCAGCTTCGGCAGCTCCGCCTACCCCTCACATATGAGATGTTGGAGCATGATGCACAAGGAAGCATCACCCTCAGCTCACGGTCGCACCAAGAACACGAAGTCAGAATCGACCGTGGTCACGACGGGATCTATTGGATAACGGAAGGATGGGGAAACTTCACCACAACAAATCGTGTGCGGGTAGGGGCCATCCTCCGATTCACCAAGGAAGGAGTGGCAGCTCGATACGGGGTTTCCGTGGTCGATCCAGACCCGGGCTACGAAAGCCACACCCCATTCGCATAAGAAACCTGGGTAAGAAATCTAAGTCCCCTTTTCATGAATTCCCTGCAGCTTATTCCATTAACTCTGAGCCCGTTTGTGTCGGGAATCGAGTTAAATTTCAAATAAAGTTTACATCATTTCATAATCACACACACAACTGTTTCATCTAAAGGATACGAGGTGCATGTTGTGACAAAACTTCTCTAACACACAAACATCGATAAGCAGGAAAAAGAAACGTGGATAGGGTAGATCGCCCACGTAGGGCAAGAGCCACTGACCTAAAAGCCACTTGGCTATAAACAACTCCAAAACGGCAAACACTATAAAAAAGGAGGAACAGAAAACGACATTGTGCATCCCCACGAGCCATTATTCTCAACGGAGCCCCAACATGGGTTCCGGAGACACTCCACATGCTTTCTACCGGCTCATCACCAAAGAAGAGCAACTGCAGACACTGCAACTGCCCCGGCTGTATAAGCAACTGGGAGAGGAAACACACGAGCTTGTTTATCTATGGTCCACCACGTGCCAGGATTTCGAGGTCGACGTTGAAAGAGACGTGGACGGGGCATACCGGTACACCGAGGGGTGGCCGAACTTTACTTTCTGAAACCGGGTAATCATAGGATGCTCGCTCCTTTTCGTTTACGAAGGAGATTCTCATTTTGAGGTATACGTGTCTTATCCAGATTCAACCTCTTTCCGTGGAAAGAAGCGCGGTCCAATAGACATGGGGCCTCCCAAGACCAAGGGCAACTAGAAGTCCGCACTGGCACCCGCGAGCGCGAGGACCCCAAAGCGCAAAGTCTAAAGCTCTAAATCCCGCTGTACCTTGTAATAATAAAAGCTTTTTAAAATAAAAGATCTGTTATTTCCAAGCCCCTGCAGTAAGTCAGAAAAGCTGACCCACCTTTTTTTATCCTCTTTCCCTAGAAACCTAGGGAAGGAACAATTCTGGGGAAAAGGGAGAGGGTCAGAATTGGCCAAGCAATAAATGCCAAACTTGACAAATGAAGAAACGCTATCCGCCACCATCAAGAGGAAAAAACCTTTCCTATAAAAGCCAACCCCAAGGGGTCTTCATTAGACACCTTGCGTCAGGAGACAACAAAATTTTCCTAACAAGATGGCTACAGGCAATGCACGCCCGAGAGATTTCCTCCGATGGGTCCAGAACGCCTTTTTTCTGCAAAGGATGGTAATGTCCCTTAACCTCCTCCATTGAGTCTTGATCTTTCCCCTCATTTCTGAGAATTTTCAACAACCACAGCCACTACCGACATTCTTCGAGGCGGAGTATGGACTGACAGGTGTTGAAAGGATAATCTTAACCAATGGGCCAGGAAGGAGGGGCATCAACGTTCGAGTGGAGCGGGACGATGCTGGGGTGCTATGGCTCACACACAAGGGTGGAGCGCATTTACAAGATCAAGGAACGTCCGAGTAGGGGGGGGTTGTAGTCTTCAGCTATTTGGGCAGCTCACGTTTCAAGGCCGAGAAGATGATACCTCTGAAGACGAAGGCAGCGAAAACGCCCGTTAGGGCGGAAATCAGCCCCCAAGATTGGAAGTCTTGTTTTTAATTTAATCGTCCGAGTAGACGCGAAGATTTGTATGAAAGCGAAAAATGCTCACCAAACGAGAGCTTCGCGTTTCTAGTTTTTAAGCATAATTGAAATCCGATTCCGAAAAAGTGATAGTCAAAACCAAAACAAAAGTACAACCACGAACAAAGTTTTCCACGCGATTGCACCGCGGGCATGAAAACGTAAATCAAAATAAGGCACCAAATGGAGTGCCGAAGTTTGTCTGCCCCAAAGAAATGTTAAAAAGAGAATAACATCCCGAAAAAAGGATTTTACAAGCCATCACCACTGATGTCCACATTATCGTCTTCTTTCAAGTCCCAATCCTCCCTGTCCTCGCTCGGGGGAAATGGCTGAAGAGAAACGCATGGGTTCTCCGCGGACTTCCGCACACTTTGGTGGATCCCGGCCTTCATGCCCATATAGAAACAGTCCCTGTACCTGTCTTGAATAAAGTCCTGCCCACCATCTTCGTTCAACCATTCCGGAACCGCACTCCTCATAAAGTCCAGGCCGTTCGGGGTCCTCAACCAGTCGTCTACAAGCTTAGTACGGTTGTGTGGAACGTCCAACCAAGACAAGACAATATCACCGTCCGTCCGGGACCGATATCACTCTAGCTCGATCGCGCGACGGTTGGATTCCAAGACCGCTTTGCTCCGCTCCTCGTTCGCCGCGATCAATTGGGCTTCCAGCTCGGCTGCTCGGGCCTCAACGCTAGATTGCAGGGAAGACAGGGACTACTGAGAAGACTCAAGTTGAGCTCGCACCATCTTCAGGTCCTCGGCCAGTTTACTACCCTTTGCCTTCTTGACGGCCAGGACTTTTTCTTTCTCTTCCAGGAGCGAGCGAAGGGATTCAGCCTCCTTTCGCGGTGTCTCTGCATCCAAAAGTCTTTCTTTCATTTGCTCCAACTTCTCCTCAAGGCTACGAGCATGTTGGCCCAAGCAAAGATACCGACCCCAACCGCTATGAATGAAAACATGACCCTGACCACAAAAACATAGAAGGGTCGAAGAAATTTCCAGAAAGAAAAACCAAGGCAAACAAGTAGTGAAAGTCACAGAGCGCGGCTCACTTACCCAGTTGCACCAACGTTCTTACTCCATCGTGAACTGTTCATCGGTCAGTTGGTCCAGGTATCGCAACTCCGCCTTCCCGACCTCTGGGGGGAAGGCCACCTGATTGAGGATGTCAGAGTCGAAGCCAGGCATCCGATATGCGGGGCGGCCGTTGACATCCACGTGGAAGACCGGCACATCCCAGTCGACCCCTTCCCAGGCCGGGAAGGGATGCGGCCTTTTCCTCTTTAGAGGAGCTTTTGAAGTCCCCGCCTCAGAGGGAGAAATAGGTCGAGGCTCCACAGGGGCCGTCAGGGGAAGGGGCTAAACTTCTGTGATCGGAGAAGCATCGATCTCGATGATGGGGGGCTCGGCTCCACCGGGGCAACAAAAGAGGAAAAGGCCACGATCGCCGTTTTTTCCTTCACCATTTTTTTACTCTTCGGCTTGGAAGCCAAGGTCTTGGGGCGCTTCAAGGCTCTCATCACGTCGGATGGAATCTTCCTCTTAGCAGAAGAAGGGGGAGCGGAGGACATCTTCACGGCATCCACCATTGTCTTCAACTCCAGAGCGTCTAAAAAACCACCAAAAGGACAACAGCGTCAGTACAAGACCAATGACACAAGAAAAAGCAAAAACAAAAAATGCTCCCCAAATTAACTACAACCTATGCGCGGATGAGGGAGACTCAAGCCGGCCATCTCCAGCCGCAAAAGAGACACCATATCTCTCCACGAAGGCTTCGTCCCAACCGCGAACCTCCGCTCGATCTCTTTCAGGTCCGTCACAGCCTTCTTCTTCACACGTGTGTACAGACGCGACTCGATGTGGAAGTTCAAGATTTGACGAGAAGGATCCCGAACTAGGAACCACTTATGCCTCCACTCTGGTTTGCTGGAATTACGTTCCACTATCGAAACACTAAGCTTGGCTTGATAGAGATTCTTGTGGGTACCTCCATGACCCAAAGTGAGCATGTTGCTAAGGAGTCCTAGGGTTGGATGAACCCCGATCTCCAGACAGCGCATAACGAAAGAGGTTAAGAAAAGCCAGCTATTTGGAACCAATTGAGCAGGACTCAAGCCGCATGCTTTTAGATAACGCTTGAACAGGTTAGGAAGAGGAAGCCAAAACCCTTGAACCATGCTCTCTATATAGACGACCAAGCACCCCGGATAAGCATTTAGGCTCCCTCCACCCTCCGCCGGGAGACACAACACCACTCCCTCCGGCCAGGGAAAGACGCGAGCGATAACATTCAGGTCATCCAGGGTCGTGAAAGTCCCTCCTCCGCGGTTTTGAGAGTTAGGCGGAGCGATGGGGATCACCCGCTGCGATAGAACGGCCGGGATCGGACCCACCCTGGATGGCTGAAAGTCCCTCCTAAACGGACAAGTCGCAAGCACCCCCTCATCCTACAAGACCAGGCGAAAGTCCCCTAGCACGGACGAACAACGGAGCTCAGTCGGTAGAAAGACGGGGTCGGACGGCAAGTCAGTGTGGGAGTCCCACTCCTTATAAGAGTGCTGAGATTCGGGAGACTCCAGTATTGAGTCAGACCCCGATGACGAAGCGTCGTCGCCCGACCGCGAAGACGCGGAGTCTGCAGGAGAAGGGGGTTTGTCGCGCGCGCGACCGGGAGAAGAGTAAAAGGAGGGATCCGCAAGGGTTTTCGGTTGACGAAAGGTGACTTCCTCAGGGACCTCTATACCACCCATCAGAAGTTTGCCCTCGGACCGCACTGCAGGAGGAGATCTGATCAAAGCTTGAACATTGTCAAAGCTGCTTTGCAAAGTCGACATAGCGGAGGCGGCTAATAGATTGAGAGAAAGGGACAAGATAGGAGGAAACCTAAGGACCAGCAGTGAATAAAGAGGCGCCCGAAAGAAACCCGCGCCACGACCGCGGCCAATAAAGAGAAGAAAGAAAGAAAACTAAAAATAAATCAAGAACTAGACGCGGAAAGGAGAGAATGGAAGACTACTTTACCTCGAGAATCTGAAGACGAGAGCTGTAAAAACGGTGAAGTGTTTTCCATATTATTATTACTTTACAACTATTGCTACTTTTGTTTATTTTTGTTTGCTTTATTTGCTACAATTTTATTGTCTTTTACTCTAAATCATCATTAGAATCATGAATAAGTTTTCTCTCTAGGATCGACTCTTACTTGTGTGTTATAATAATATTTTGTTTAGCGTGAGTTAGAATATTATTTGCATTTGGGACCAGGAACAACGACATCGCTCCTGCCGCATCACCAGGGACTTAATATCTTTCACCTTCCACAATGACCTATTCGGAAGCATTTAAATCCAATATGAGATCACAGGAGACGTACACTTAATTCTTTATAGGTCATTTGGACGGAGGCAAAGCAGGAAGAAAGAAGAATCGAAGGGCTCTAAAGATTGAAGATTCAAGATGGTTTAGACCCAATGAAGCTTTTGCATTAAGTCTAGGATTTTAGAAATTTATCCACGTCCTCTTTTATTTATTTATTTAATCCTCCTGCAGTGTAATTTGACACTCATATTGTTAGCCTTTGTCGATTTTGGGGTTCCAATTTGTGTATTGTGCTACCGTCTCAAACATGTTAATTTTGAGTCGGGAAAATCGAGTTTCAATCTCTTAATTACTCCATAATTTGTTTCGGTCTAGAGAGCTTGGATTCAGTCGCATTCAACTAGGCGCCAACCCAATATATATAGAGAGTACTGAAGTCTGTTGGGACTCGGAATTGCGGGTTCCATCCTAAAACCAATGTCCGTTGAGACCGCGCTTGGCAATAGTGAAGGAATTGTGTCCTTTAATTTAATGTGCAATGACTAATTATGGAATATGACAATTGATAGAGATATTCAATCCGATTATTTTAGGAGTCGTAATGCTTTGCTAGAAGCCAACTACGATTAATGGGCTTAAACGGGTTAAACCCATGGCTATTATAAACGGGTCCTATGCGGTCACACACTTAGAGTTGACGGTCTTGATCAAAAGATAGATGATTTTATTATTAGTGTATATTAGATATATATTAATAATAATTGGATAAGATTTATTTGTGAAATAAGCAATTAGTCAAGTAAGGTATAAATATAAGTTTATAAAGATGGGCTTAGTGTGACTTGACCTAATTAACACATCCCAAAAGAGAGCGTGAGTTTTGCCGTTCAACAGACGTGAGAGCGGAATTCCACCATCATCAATCAAGAGCAATTTGAATGTTCACCTTTCGATCTTCGTCCTAGCAGTCGAAGGCAAAGGAGATCTAGACCGGGCTCTTGTGGATCAAGTAGAGGAGCAACACGTGGGGCTCTAGTTCTCTTCCGAATCCTCCCCGTTCAGATCCGGTTCACGCATCAAGAGGTATCTCCTATGAACAATGATTTGATCTATCGATTTTATGCATGAAGACCCTTGCGATTAGATGATAGAAAATAGTTTCTAAAACTTCCGCTGTGCATCTAATTTCTTTCAGTGGCATCAGAGCATCTTGCATAAATTGATATGATCGATTGATTTTCTTGTTGATTTTGATTCAATTTATTTGATATATGGAATAATTTGTATGATTAAAATTATGATTTTGATTAATTGGATGTATTAAATTTAATAGAGGTTCGGAATTTGATTCCGTAACAAAGAATTTGATACCTGTTCGGAATTTTGATTCCGATTTGCAAAGCCGCCCGCTTGTCACAATTTTTCCAATCAATTTCGTGAATCAACGTGTACACCTCAATTGATTGAAAATTGTAGTACGTAAGCATCCATTAATTTTTGAAAACGGTTGTTTTGAAATCTTTTGGCTAGATCAATTTATATAATTTATACAAAAGATATGATTTTTTGTATCAACTCCGAAATATATTATTTATACAAAAGATTGATCAGAATGTGATTCAATTACTGATTTCATGTGGAAATTAATTTTGAATTTAAGAAATTCATAATTTTATAATTTTGATTTCTAAAATTGATATGAATCTGATTCATATATTAATTTATCAAAGTTTATCATCTTAAAAGTTTGTAATTGTTACAAAATTTAAGTGGGAGTTGATGGAGGTGGAATTAGGGTTATGGAAGATATTTATGATTTTAGTGTAAAATCTTAAATTACCTTTATTAGATATGGTAGATATCTTATCCCTAGTAAAAAATTTCTATCCAATTATACAAGGTAATAGTTACCATAAAATTAATTCCATATATATTATTGCTAGTTTTGAATAAAATACCAAGAATGTTCATGGATTTATTATGCTTGTTTTATATTATGATATATATTGCTTGCATACATAAGGTGACTAGTATGGCCCATAAATACGATCTGCGTATCGTTATGTTTTTTTGTACACGATCTGCGTATCGTTATGTATTTTTGTAATTTATTTTCAGTAATTAGATTATTAGAAAATATTGTAATTGATACAAGAAGACAAGAAGACATAAGAAGTTCAAGGATGGAGATCCATGAAGGGCGCGAGGGTGGAGACCCATGAAGATTAGATCTTTATTTTATGCATCGTAGGGGCCATACTAGGATCACAATTTCATTGCATTTTGAATGCCTTATTTTAAGTTTTATGTTGTTTTTATTTATGATATTTTTTCACTTATAAATAAAGACAAATAAAAGACTTAAGTTCCTAAGGTAAATTGGGGCAATGCCTTTTCATATCATAACCCATTAAGTTCTGGATTTTTGGTTGGATGGGCTTCACAAAAGTGAGGGTGTCTTTCCATAATCTTGGGCTAATGAGGGTGAATCTATACAAGGGGTTCATAAGCTTTGATATGGTTGTACCCAACGAGAGACCAAAAGGCAAAGTTTTGGATCTTGAGGCATAGGATGATTTTACATTGGATGTGGATCATCAACCAAGAATTATAAGGAGTTATAATTAGTAATTGTTACTTACCTTGAGCATACAAGACTCAAGGCAGTGCAAAAGTACGTTGGGTCTTGTGTGTAATGGGATCTTGGAATCATTTTATTCACCAGGAACAATAACAATTTGAATAAGATGCGCATTTACTTATTTTAAAGGTGTTTAATCCTAAGTAATTTGCATTTCGAACATAAACTGATTTGTATGTCATTTCCTTTTTATATAGGCATTATGTCGAACGATAACTTGAAATTCACCCTGCGCTCAATAGTTGAGAAAAACAAATTGAATGGAACGAATTTTCTCGATTGGGAAAGGAATCTGAGAATCGTCCTCAGGTCTGAAGGGCGTGAAGATGTCCTATCAACCCCTATCCCTGACATTACTGATACCTCATCAGATGAGGAGAAGGCTAATGAAAAAAAACTTAGGAGTGAGTCTTTGCTTGTCACTTGTCTGATGCTAGCAGGCATGGAACCTGATCTTCAAAAGAGGTTTGAACATCAGGATGCTTACACAATCATCACCAACCTGAAAGTGTTGTTTTAGGAACAGGTAAGGATTGAACGATATGAAACTCACAAAGCTATACTGGATAGCAAGCTTGTGAAGGGGAAGCCAGTAGGTCCTCATGTGTTTAACATGATTGGGCTTTTTAGCCGTATGGAGACACTAGGCACCCCATATGACCAAGAGTTGGCCACAGATATCGTGTTGCACTCATTGCATGATGGATTTGCCTCATTCAGGATGAACTATCATATGCATGGTCTCAAGAAGAACCTGAATGAACTCCATGGTATGCTCAAAGCTGCTGAGCAGAATACTCCTACTGACAACAAGAAAGAAGTTCTTAATGTCAATAAAGGGAAAGGGTTTAAGAAGGTAGCCAAGAATAGGAACAATCCCCAAGAGAAAGGCAAGAAAGTTGCAAAACCTAAGGGAGGTGAGAAGCCAAGAGTGGCTGCAGACCATGATTGTTTCCATTGCAAGGCGAAGGGACACTGGAAGAGAAACTGTCCCAAGTACCTGGAAGACGAGAAGAATGGGACTTTGAGTTCCAACACTTCAGGTATTTATGTTATTGAATTACTGTCAACCAATGTTTGCACATTAGATAATGGTCCTACTTGGGTATTAGATATCGCATGTGGTGCTCACATTATTTCAAATGTGCAGGGACTAAGAAATAGGAGACAAGTGAAGAAAGGGGAGATAGAGCTACGCGTTGGAAATGGAGCAAGCGTTGCTGCACTTGTCGTAGGAGATTTTAGTTTATCTCTTCCTTCTGGTTTAATCTTAGAACTAAATAATTGTTATTTTCTTCCTAGCATTACAAAGAACCTTGTTTCGGCTGCAGTAATTTATTCTGAAGGTTTTAATTTTAGCACTACAGATGAAGGTATAATTATTCACAAGAATGATATCTTCTATGCTCGTGCTCAAGATATTAATGGAATATTTGTATTCGACCTTACAACAGAATCATATAACATAAATACAAAAAGGCAAAAATCAAGTAATTTGAGTGAAGCCTACCTATGGCACTGTCGTTTGGGTCACATCAGTTTAGACCGCATGAAGAAGCTCCAAAGAGATGGACTTCTAAAAGACGTGGATTGTGAATCCATTGATACATGTGAGTCATGTTTGATGGGCAAGATGACAAGGTCACCTTTCAAAGGAACAAATGAAAGGGCTAATGAGCTATTGGGCATTATACATACTGATGTATGTGGGCCAATCAGTACAGAAGCTAGAGGTGGTTATAAATACTTCATCACATTTACTGATGACATGAGTAGATATGGATATATTTTCCTTATGTCACATAAATCGGAATCCTTTGAAAAGTTCAAGGAATTTCAAAATGAGGTAGAGACTCAAACTGGCAAGAAAATAAAAGCACTTCGATCAGATCGTGGTGGTGAGTACTTGAGCCATGAATTTGATCATCATTTGAAAAATTGTGGGATAGTAACACAATTGTCTACTCCAGGAACACCACAGCTTAACGGTGTATCTGAAAGGAGAAACAGGACCCTGTTAGACATGGTCCGATCTATGATGAGTTTTGCTGACCTTCCGGTATCCTTCTGGGGATATGCCCTCACAACTACCGTACTTACACTAAACAGGACTCCGTCTAGAGCTGTAGACAAAACTCCCTATGAGATATGGACTGGAAAGGTTCCAAAATTGTCTTTTATGAAGATATGGGGATGTGAAGCTTATGTAAAACGTTTACAAACGGATAAGCTTGCCCCTAAATCAGATAAATGCTATTTTATAGGGTATCCAAAAGGTAGTTTTGGATATTACTTCTATAATCCCGCTGAACAAAAGGTGTTTGTTGCAAGGGATAGTGTCTTTTTGGAAAGAGAGTTCATTTCCAATAAGTCAAGTGGGAGAAATATTCATCTTGAACCAGTTCATGATGAAGAGCAACAAACTCAACAACAAGATGACATAGATGATGTCGATGACGAGTTGATGGTTTTGGAAGGCCAAGGGCCCCAAGAACCGGAACAAGAGGATCCACAAATAGTTGTGGAAACTGTTCCAGCTCCACTTGTTGAACCAGTTGAACCCACCCGTAGATCAGATAGGCCAAGGGTACAACCAAGACGTTATGATGATTTCATCTTGAATGTAAACCTTGATGTTCTTCTGCTAGAACATGATGAGCCTAATACCTATAAGCAAGCAACGACGGGTCCAGACTCCAAGAAATGGCTTGAGGCCATGAGATCCGAAATGGATTCAATGTTTGAAAATCAAGTATGGGACTTGATAGATTTGCCAGATGGGGTAAAACCCATAGGGAGCAAATGGGTTTTCAAACTTAAGACAGATAAGGATGGAAAGGTATATGTATACAAGGCAAGATTAGTTGCCAAAGGTTTTAAACAGATTCATGGTATAGACTATGATGAGACCTTTTCACCAGTTGTCATGATAAGATCCATTAGGATAATCCTTGCTATTGCCGCTTATTATGATTATGAGATTTGGCAAATGGATGTCAAAACCGCCTTCCTGAATGGATTCTTGGAAGAGGATGTGTATATGACACAACCAGAGGGTTTTGAAGATCCAAGTAATGTCGGGAAGGTATGCAAGCTTAAGAGATCTATATATGGACTTAAGCAAGCATCCAGGAGTTGGAACTTTCGATTTGATGAGAAGATCAAAGAGTTTGATTTCATCATATGTGAAGAGGACCCTTGTGTATACAAGAAGTTTAGTGGGAGTAAAGTGGTCTTCCTAGTTTTGTATGTGGATGACATACTACTTATTGGGAATGACATTCCGATGCTAGAGTCCGTTAAGGAATGGCTGAAGAAATGTTTCTCAATGAAAGACTTGGGAGAGGTAGAGTATATACTTGGAATAAAGATCTATAGAGATAGATCTAAGAGATTGCTTGGATTGAGTCAAGGAACTTATATAGATAAGATTCTCAACAGATTCAAAATGCAAGATTCCAAGAAAGGGTTTCTACCTATGCAACATGGTGTATATCTCAGTAAGAAGCAGTGTCCTAAGACACCTACTGAGCTAGAAAAGATGAGTAAGATTCCTTATGCTTCTGCTATAGGATCTATCATGTACGCCATGGTGTGTACACGACCTGATGTTGCATATGCTTTGAGTATGTGTAGCAGATACCAATCGAATCCAGGAGAGGCACATTGGTGTGCAGCTAAGAACATCCTGAAGTACTTGAGAAGAACTAAGGATGATTTCTTAGTATACGGGGGTGATGACAACTTGATCGTGCAAGGCTATACTGATGCGAGCTTCCAGACTGACCGAGATGGCTTTGAGTCTCAATCGGGATATGTTTTCGTCCTTAATGGTGGAGCTGTGAGCTGGAAGAGCTCTAAACAAGACACAGTTGCCGATTCTACGACAGAGGCTGAATATATAGCTGCTAGTGAAGCGGCTAAGGAGGCTGTCTGGATGAGGAAGTTCATAGATGAACTCGGTGTTGTTCCTAGCATCTCAGGGCCTATCGACATCCATTGTGACAACAATGGTGCCATATCTCAGGCCAAGGAACCGAGCTCGAGCTCCAAATCCAGACACGTTATGAGGAAGTATCACCTTATTCGACGCATAGTCACCGAGGGTGACATTAAGATGTGTAAGGTGCATACAGATGACAACATTGCAGATCCATTGACAAAGCCTATGCCTAGGCCCAAGCATGATAGTCACACCAGGGCTAAGGGCCTCAAACACATTGGAGAATGGCTTTGAGATTGCTTTCTATTACATTTTATGTTTAGAGTGTTAGACGCTAAGTTTATGTTCGATTGGATGATTTTATGATATATGATATTTCATCTTTATTTATATATTGTGTTGAACGATAATAAATAAAATGTCCAAATAATTCGTAGTTCGCAAATGGGCTTATCTTAAGTGTTCTGGTAAATGAAACCCCATTAAGTGAAATGCAGTTATGAATTATCACAAGTCCGTAGTCTGAAATCATCAAATTGGACATAGGTGATTTTATTAAATGGCTATATTGTAAGTTGACTGATAGCGCCAGGTTTCATGGGCTATAGGGACATGGAGATGTCTAGTCAATTACATATATATGTATGGATGATATATATATAGGACAGACCCACCTTAAGACTCTACAAAAGGGATTGCAGAGTTTTAAGTTAAACCATGATTAGTAGATTCCTCATACATGAGTGTGTTATGGTCCCTCTTGATGATTAGTATTTCTTTGACACGGCTAAACGCTTTCCGTAACAGGGAGTTATAAAGGTCGTAGTTGAGATTGCCAAAAGTTGAGTGGGAGCCATAGTCATACAAGACTGTAGATGTCCTCCTTCTTCATGCATACTGTGATGCATTGAAAAGGAATGGTGTCTAGGCCACTTGGAGAGCAAGAACTGAAAATGCATGGCCATGCTCGGATGGATTATTTGTAATCATCCGTTTAATTGACAGTTCGAACTCGGAGTTCAAGGAATATATATTTGATAATAGATATGAATGTCACCATATCATCAAATATGACATTAAGAGACACGGGTATCTGAAATTGCACACTTGTTTAAGGACAAGTGGGAGATTGAAGGAATTGTGTCCTTTAATTTAATGTGCAATGACTAATTATGGAATAGGACAATTGATAGAGATATTCAATCCGATTATTTTAGGAGTCGTAATGCTTTGCTAGAAGCCAACTACGATTAATGGGCTTAAACGGGTTAAACTCATGGCTATTATAAACGGGTCCTATGCGGTCACACACTTAGAGTTGACGGTCTTGATCAAAAGATAGATGATTTTATTATTAGTGTATATTAGATATATATTAATAATAACGGGATAAGATTTATTTGTGAAATAAACAATTAGTCAAGTAAGGTATAAATATAAGCTTATAAAGATGGGCTTAGTGTGACTTGACCTAATTAACACATCCCAAAAGAGAGCGTGAGTTTTGCCGTTCAACAGACGTGAGGGCGGAATTCCACCATCATCAATCAAGAGCAATTTGATTGTTCACCTTTCGATCTTCGTCCTAGCAGTCGAAGGCAAAGGAGATCTAGACCGGGCTCTTGTGGACCAAGTAGAGGAGCAACACGTGGGGCTCTAGTTCTCTTCCGAATCCTCCCCGTTCAGATCCGGTTCACGCATCAAGAGGTATCTCCTATGAACAATGATTTGATCTATCGATTTTATGCATGAAGATCCTTGCGATTAGATGATAGAAAATAGTTTCTAAAACTTCCGCTGCGCATCTAATTTCCTTCAAATAGGAGGAGTAACCCACTAAGTGCAACTAGGGTCGTTTTTCGCCTCTAGTTAACTCGGGATCGGGGGTCTTGTGCACACGTGCGCCCTTGCGCTAATAGTCTAGCATATAAGTCGAGCGGGGTTCTATCCTTAAACCAATTGGCAATAGAAGGAGTAACTCACTAGCTTATATACTAAGATTTCTTTGTTCATATTATCGATGTGAACTCTCTTGGTCTCTTCACATCTTTAATTCTCTCAACAGAGAGCTATGAGATTGTGGTGAAAACAAACATAAACATATGAAAACGTCCACCATGTTATTTCAGCCGGCCCGTATTATATATATACGAACACGTAAGGAAGGAAAACGTTACATAAATAAAAATAAAAATAAAAAATAAAAAAACGTACAAGACGAATGAAAACGGAAAAGGACATGAACGCAGGGTGATATGATGGATCAGTTAGCGCCAACAACTCCAACATACTTGACGCACTGATTGAACACAGAGTCTCCCCTGACAACGATCTTTGCTTTGGGCTGCGCCTTAAACTTGTTGAAATCCGCTAGATTGTCGGTCAGAGCGCGGTTGCAAAGGTAACCTGCAGCGACGATCCTCGGGCAGCAAACAGCGTGATCGAATTCGACATTTTTGAAGATATAGTTGACGACTTGGGAGCCGCAGTAGGTGGTCGTCTTACGGATGCAGTCTCCCAAGAACTTGTACAACCCTGACTTGGCCTGCTTGCTGGTTTGGGTGATTGGCGGGTCGGTGAGATCGATGTCCTGTGAGGGAACCGGCAGCGATGTCGCGGTGTTTGCGAGGATGAGGACGAATAGGAAGCTGAGAGTGAGCCCTTTACTCTCCATATATGTTTGTTTAATTAGATCGAGTTTCAGATGTGGAAGATCCACATCCATGATCGAGTTATATATTTCTAGTGCGGAGGAACATCAATGTTGTGGTGTCTGTTTTTGTATTGAATGGGAGGTTTCATTTTAAGAACTACAGTATTAATTAATTACGCACCTACTATTTTACAATTAATGTTTACAAAGAGTTTTTGACTCAAAATGGGGAAGATTAAGTGTTGATTGTTATAAAATATTTACAGTTATTTATTACGAGTGCATGTGCTTGGTTTTAGGCTGATTCTTGGAGACTGCAAGCCACATGTTGCAAAAATAATTATGTTTATGTTTTGATATTATACAATTATAAATAAAATAATTATTTTTTTCCATTAATTAAAATATATCCCTCTATTTATTAATTATGTATGTTTTTAGGAGTTGAAAATTTAAAAAAAAATATTTATAAAAAGTCGATATTTAATATGGTTTTATTATTATTATAAAAAAGCATACATAAATAATAAATATCATGTTTTGGTTAACAGATGGAGTATAAGATTTTATTTTAATTACATTTTAGAATTGGAGTTTTTTTTATAACTATTTACTCAAGCTTTTCAAAGCTTTTGATTTTTGTCATCTAATCTATCTAATCTTCTAACTATATATATAAAATTGGGTTTTGCGCCATGAATTGCGCCTATTAAATGATTAAAAAAATAACCTAATATATATTAAATATTAAAAATCAAAATCAAAAGGTTGTTCTAGCCTTAGCTAGTGGTTAACAACAACAACAACAACAACAACAACAACATTCCAGTAAATCCCGCGTAAAGGCAGGGTCTGGGGGGTCAGGATGTACGCACTCTTACCCCGACCAGGTCAGGAGAGTGTTTCCGATAGACCCAAAAAAAATAAGACACGGAAAACTACAAGTCAGGAGACATGAAAGAGGCCAAAACATAATTATAAGAAGAAGACGACAGACAAAAGACATAGGAAGCAAGGCTAAACACCCTAGCCCAACACTCTACCCCTCACTGGCCCGAATGGCCTTCCTCCACTGGTCTCTGTCTGACGTCATATCTTCCGAGAGGCTCAGCCTATCTAGGTCCTGACGGATGACTTCAAGCCACTTCTTCTTCGGTCTACCTCTTCCCCTTCGGATAGGTCCAAGCTCTAAGTTCTCACACCTTCGAACTGGAGCCGAAGATGGTCTTCTTTGAACGTGTCCAAACCAGCGCAATTTGTACTCCCGCAATTTATCCTCTAAACTTGTAACGCCAACCTTACGTCTGATGTCAACATTTCTGATTCTGTCAATCCTCGTATGCCCACACATCCAGCGCAACATTCTCATCTCTGCCACTGATAACTTTCGCTCTTGAGCTATTGTAATAGGCCAGCACTCAGAACCATACAACAGGGACGGTCTGACAACCATCTTATAGAATTTACCTTACAGTTTAGCTGGTACTCTCTTGTCACATAACACTCCCGAAGCTCTCCTCCATCTAAGCCATCCAGCATGGATACGATGATCAATATCCCTGTCGATACCCCCATCGTTCTGAACGATTGAACCAAGGTACTTGAAATATTCTTTCCTGGAGACAAGATCTTCCCCCAATAGAACTGAAGTCTCTGGATCACTATCCTCTCCAAAACTAAATTGAACATACTCAGTCTTGGACCTGCTCAAACGGAACCCTCTGGACTCCAACACCCCTCTCCAGTTCTCTAGCCTGCGAGCCAAACCCGATCTAGACTTGTCCACCAGCACAATGTCATCTGCAAACAACATGCACCAAGGAACCTCCTCCTGAAGTGGGACAGAAAGTGAATCCATAACAAGAGTAAACAGAAGCGGACTAAGAGCTGAACCCGGATTTCATACCCAAAATTCGAAGGGATCGTTGGAATCCCCGGGGAAGTCCCATGTACCTGTCATAAGTCTAAGCGTGGAAAACCAACAGTCATGCAAATAGTACAATCAAGGTGTAATACAAGAGGGTGCCACGACAGAGCCGGGTCAAAACCAAATCAATAAGCGTATTTATCGAAATCTAAGGTTATACCATTTCTTTGCAATCGCCCAAGAGAGTTCCCACGTTATAGAAGCAAGGAACAATCATGCTGCAAAACAAACCTAAAAAAAATGTACACGGGGCGGTGTTAGATCGAAGCCCTACACAGTGTAATCCCAAACAAGCAGACACATACACACGCTAGTCCTAATAAAGATGCTTCTAGATGCAAGGCGGAATATTAACACACTAGCATGGTCCTAAGATCAAGTGCATAAATATAATAAGGCCTTAGCACCGAATACCAAGTGGTATATCCCTCTCCTACCTCCTCCCCCTTCCGATAGGGCGGAGACTGGACAGCTCGTGAATGCATTCCATTATAATCGGGCGGCACGCATGCCCAACCCGCTCCACAATAAAGCCCGCAGACATCTCATAATATAAGGAAGTTTCATGACTCGATTTACTCAGGACGGGACCCGAGCGATGGGACTAGGTCGTCCTATAACCCTAGCAATGACTCTAATTACTTCACAGATAACGGCCATTCTATTTACAAAAGCAATGAGTAGACGAATGCTCAATCATGAGTGCAATCCTAGCAGGATACTACATGACATGCTTTATTATGAATGCAAGTACCTAGTATGCACATGGCTACAAGTAGGGAGATCTCTTTTCGAATCTGAGTGAGCTCATATAGGAACTCACCTGGAAGTGCAGAACAGCAAAAGGCAACAACTAGGTATACAGAAAGCCAACATGTCACAGATGATCACCTAACACATATATAAGTAATATAAATAAGTCTACTTCTAATGTTACTTAAAGCATATAATATCACACACAAGTCATCAAATTTATTCACCAAGTTAGGCAAGGTAAGTCATTATCCCAAGATTTCCCAAAACTCTTTTAAAACCTCTAGTTGGATCAAATCACCATTCAAAACGTTTTCTCAAATCATCCAGAAAAGCATTACCCTTTGTAAAACAATTAAATCCAATCTCACTCATCCTCTCTCCAACTCAGAAGAAGAAAAAGAGAATGGGCCCCAAGGCTTCCCAGTCAGCCGTCTCCTACCTCCCGCCTGCCTCCTCCTCGCTCGCCGGAGACATGGTCTCTCCCGCTGCTCGTCCTACTCCCTCGCCACCCGGATCTCTCTCTCTCTCTCTCTCTCTCTCTCTCTCTCTCCCGCAGCCCTCTCGCTGCACACTCGACCTGCTCTCGCGCCCTGCTCACTCGCCCTCCCTCGCCGCTCAGTCTCCCTCGCACTCGCGCTCACCTCTCCGCCCTCGCAGGACCCACCCGCTCGCTTGCTCCCGCTCTCATTGGTTAGTACAATCGGGAAAGGGACGAAATCACAGAGATATTCGAAAACGAGGGATGAATGGAGGTTTAAATGCTCACCGAGGGCTTCGAACTCGCCGGGAACGTTGTCGGAATTCGATGTGGATCGTCGGAGGAACGATTCGGCTTCGTCGGTGGTTTGAGGTGTTCTTGCTGGCATAGGACGGAAAGGGAGGAGGTTAAAGGCAGCCCCTTTACCTCGTTTTTATCAAAGGAAGAAAAAGGGGGAGGCTTACCGCTCGGATTCGAGAGAAACCAGGGGAAGTAGACTATGCTCGGTCCGTCGGGGCTCTCCTGGCGGATTTTTGGCTTGTCGGCGCGGACTTCGTGGGAGAAGGAGCTGGGTGCTGCTGCTCATCGAGGAATGAAGGAGAATGGAGGCTTGGAGCTCGGGTACCGATGGCTGCGCAACAGGGGTGGCGGGAGCGGCACGGGGTGGTGACGACGGTGGTGGAGGGAGACTGGTGGTGGTGAGGAGCTGAGCAAAAAGTAGGTGTCTTGGGGGATGGGTTCCTCACGGCAACAGAGGAGATGGGCGTTTAGAGTGTGATGGGTTCTTTGTGTTTGTGTGGCAAAATGTGGTCAAGGTTCAGAGTTTACGGAACAAAAGGTGGGTTTTCTTGGTTGCTTTTCAGTACACAGAGGCCAGAGCAGGGGAAAAGAAATAGCAGGTAGAGGGGTGCATTTTGTCCTGCTCAACCAAGCAAGGGGTTGACACTTGAAGTGGTGAAATTTTCTCTAATTGTCCCAACATCAAAATGATTCTTATCCAAATCATACCACATTTACAATAACTTTAGAATTTGAAATAGGAGGGGTGAAAGAACCGAGACAAATGGGGAGGAAGAGACAAATGATAGGGTCCCAAGCAAAATACCTGAAAATAAACAAATTCTGAAACCAACTCTCTCGATCGATTAGATATTTAAAATTGAATAGGATACCGCAGACGGAAGAAATTTTCGAATCCCGAAATGAAAGACGGATTCGATCATTAAAATTAAAGATTGGGCCGGAATTCGCTTTAAAATTTTCAATTTCGATTTAGTAAATTAAAGACGAGTTTTCCTTTAAATATCCTAATTAAATCCGATTTAAATTCATTTTTAATTTCTTTTTCCAAAAATTAAGGATTAAAAATACGAGCCTTTACAATGATGTCAAGGGTTCAACTCTCCTTAACCACACTATTTTTTGTATTTTTTTAATTATATTAGTTTAATACCTTGAATTATTAGATAAAAAATATTAAATATTTTTTTATAAAATATATAAAGTTGGGTTTTGCGCCATGAATTGCACCTATTAAATGATTAAAAAATAACCTAATATATATTAAATATTAAAATAAAAAATCAAAAGGTTGATCTAGCCTAGCTGTTAAGAAACAGTTATATGCATGATGTCAAGGGTTCAACTCTCATTAACTACACTATTTTTTGTATTTTTTAATTATATTAGTTTAATACCTTGAATTTATTAGATAAAAAATATTAAATATTTTTTTATAAAAATTCTAACGGTTTCTTAGACAACAGAATTATAATAGTTTTTTCGGAAATTTCGCGAGGTAACCCTGAGGTTTCGCGTAATTCGCGTGGTAAGCAAGGGTTTCAGATATTTCGTCTAGTAACCCTGAGGTTTCGATTTTTTTTGTCTCGCGCCCAAAAACGTTTGTTTTGGCAAAAAGTCGTTATTTAAAATAATGTAATATTAATAAGAATTGTGTAGCCTTTTCACAAATATAAACAAAACCTCTTTCAGGTGGAAGAAAGACGAACGATGGCAGAGGGAGAATGATAGCAGAGGAAAAAGAAGTGCAGAGGGAGCCTTGGCGGCAACTGGGGGCTCCAACGGCGGCGAATGGAGAGAGAGGGGCGGTGGGCGTTTGCATTGGTGTCGGCGATGGCTGGTAGGGGTGTGGCATCATCGGTGGCGGGTGGTGGGCTGCGAATTGAAGATGAGTTTTGAGAGCTCGAAGGTACGACCAAAATTTCAATATAGTTTCTCAATTTAGTTCTTATTGATTGGAATTAGTAACCTAGTATGCGAAATTTGGCCCAAATCATGGTTTGAACCTTGAAATTTTAGATTATGAATTTTAGGGTTAAGGGGTTCGAAACTTGGGGCTTTTTTTATTATGGTTTGCAAGGGATCCGAAACGTATGATATCTTCGGAGCAAATCTTTTTGAGCTCTCATTAAAAATCAAACAAACATTCATATCAAACGTTTGCTCTGATTAGCTAGATTTGTATTGAATGCCAAGTCATGAATGTTAAAGCAATTGGGATTGCTTTGAAACTGACAGTATCAGGGATGAGTCTGAGACATGGGCCTTTAGTTTGATGGTAGCTGCTTGCTGGTTACTTAGATGAATTATTCGAACAAGGTACTTAGCATTGTATTTTCCTGGGTAAACCCAACCTCTGCACTTGTGCGAGCAGAAATGGATTGTTCCAAGGCTTCAAGAGCTCTTGCAGCATGGACTCTAGCATCATGTAGCACTGATGATTTCTTTGACAAAAAGGTCCACCCATTGTGCACCATCATTAGACAAGTTTGTATCAAGTAGTAAATGAGAAGGAGTGCCTCCTCGTTTTTGTATAAAGCCCTATGACTTTGTTTAATTTAGTTTAGTGTAACTAATTCTTAATGTTGGTATTTGGATGATAGCAACGACGTTGGTTAAAATTTTAGTTTATTTATTGAATATTTTGACCTATTAGCTCAATAGGTAGAGCAACGTGCTTAGTCATGAATATGTGGGTTCAAATCCCACATAGGCTATCTAGACATTGCATCGTTACTTACTATCTTAGTTGAAAAACCTTAATTAATTATGCATGATAGGGTCAAATTCAGTCTCACAACAACAATCTAAGAATATAATCGAGTCGAATGGCTAATTTGATTGCACACATCATACATTTACTTGAGATAATCGAGTTTTGTTAACCTTTAAATCAGGTTTTGGTAATCTTTAAATCTTCCAATATTAATCAGAATAGAGGTATAGTCTTAATTGTAATTGGAAATTAGCCTATGCAGGATTCGAACCCACATCTTGTGCATGTGCACATCGCTCTACCATTTGAGCTAATAGGCTTACAATTTGCCAAAAATATATTATGATAGGTGATCACAAACCACACCTAGACCAAAATGGTAAAGCTTTTCAGTGTTTTTTTCTCTTTCAGGTTGATGCCTCCCTCACCACCTATGACTAGATCGAAGCTTTGTTATTGTCACTAATGCAAACTTAATGAAACTCTCTGATTGATTTTGATTTATTTAGCCAACAACTTGACATTCACCAATTGATCACATAAATTGAATAGCCAAAAGAATTTGACTAGGCACTATAATAATCAAATCAATGTTCTTCTGCATTCACCATGAAAATGTACAAAATTGTAAACATTCAAAGCTCTAGAGCCTCTCACTTGTTCACTGCAGTAATATAAGATTGGAAACAACAGAGACGATGAAATGTTAAGAAGAATCATAACTGCTCTTAGATTACCTTTTGTAGCAATTCCAGGCTTTCTAGCCTCTTCTTTGCATCCAACTCTTATGATTTCTTCTCAATAAACTGCTTGATCAGCGAGACAATTATTTTAAATGTGGAAGAATCTCCCATATGATAAAAACTGAGACAAATCAAATGAAAATCTAACAACTTCACTATATTAAAAAAAAAAGGTTCCTCAGCATTTTTACTCAACTGTCCACAAAGTGTTCACCTTATAGGCATACCATAGGGAGACAAATGTTACTTGGATAAATCAGTACAAAGGTTATATACCCTAGCCATACAATTGAGTAACCTCCTTGAACCCTTTTAATGCAATGAATTGATAAACCCTAGCATTTGATTTATTTCAGAGATGAGAATTGAAATCAAATAAAAAAAGTCTGTTAATCCACAGTTGGTACGCTTAAAATCAAATAAAATGTCTCCATTAGATAGACACTAAATTTGAGTTATTTCAGAGATGAGAATTGAAATTTTCTAGTTAGTGATTGCAGCAATCCATTACCTTAAACAAAATCAAACAAATATTTCACACACCCATTACCATACATTGATAGATACAAACAACAACAAAAAAAACCCCAAATTTTCGTAACCCTTAACCCTAAAATTCATAATTCCAAATTCGAAGCTTCAAACCATGATTTGAGTTGGATTTCACATCCTAGATCACTAATCCCACTCAGTAAGAAGTAAATTGATAGATATGATTTTGAAATTTCGGAAAAAAACCTATTCAAATTCAAAATTTTCGAAAGGCCCAAGTATACTCACCGACGATACCACATCCCTACCAGCCATTTCCGGCACCAATGCAACCGCCCACCGCCCCTCTCTCTTCATTCGCCGCCGCTGGATCCACCAGTTGCTGCCAAGGCTCCCTCTGCACTTCTTCTTCCTCTGCTATCGTTCTCTCTCTGCCATCGTTCGTCTTTCTTCCACCTGAAAGAGGTTTTGTTTATATTTGTGAAAAGGCTATACAATTTTTGTTAATATTACATTATTTACCCGTTTACAATTTCAAATGACGACTTTTTGCCAAAACAAAGGTTTTGGGCGCGAGACAAAAAATTTCAAAACCTCAAGGTTACCAGGCGAAATATATGAAACCCTTGTTTACCCCGCGAATTACGCGAAACCTCAAGGTTACCTCGCGAAATTTCCGTAGTTTTTTTTATGTAGCATCATAACTAAAAATATTTTTTTTATCCAAAAAAGTCTTTTTTAAAAATTAAAAATTTTATATTTAACTACTGGTTACGATTGTCATTATAAGACATATATTATTTATGTTTGATATTATTTAGAGAATGCAAAAATGGAGTACCTTGCTTTATATTAGCTAAGTTGAGCGCCATGCGCATATGCGCGCGGTCTATTTATATTTGGATTATATATATATAGATTACTTTGTGTATATTTATAAATATGCATATTTGCAAATAGTTGTAATTCAGTTATTTTCTATATAAATTTCTATAGTAATACAAATAATAATTATATCATTATAAGAAAATTTAAGGATAATCTTTTTAAAATTTCATTAAGGTAATAAGAATGATGTCTTTCAATTAAATATAATATAAAGAAGAGTAGTCTTTTAAAAATTGATACGGGGTAAGCCGTAGGATGGTCGATCTTCGACAATCAAGACAAAATTGATAAAATTGAAATAAGAATGATGCAAGACTCAATATAGACTCGAAATTGAAGAAGAATAAAGAATAAGGTGCAGCTGTATGAATGAATAAAGGACTCGAAATTAAGCAATATGCAAGACCAATAGATGGGTGAAGCGATTTATATAGAACAAGATGAAGACCCTTGGCTCGAAAGGCAAGATCCAACACCAATGCCTATATAACCCGTTTCTACAACCCTACACAACCAAGCGGACAATTTGGAGGCACAAGGAGGGGGCTCGTGGATACCAGGGATCACCAAGTTTCGCGAGATTGACAAACACAAGGCAAACCAACCTGAAACAATACCAAGTAGTACGATCCCCGCGCCATGACGCGATTTTTTTATAAATAATATTTAGATATAGATAAATCATAGATATTAGATTTAATTCAATATTTTTATAGATTAGTAAATGTGTTAAAAATAATAAAAAAAATACACTTGGGTTAAAGAGATGAAGAGAAAAATAAATAATAAATAGTGAAAGATAAAAGTTTTGAATTAATCCCATTGGTTTAAAAATGTAACATCAAATAATATTGGGTAATTAATATTAGAATATTTTTCAAAAAAATAATATAAGAAAATATAGTTACCATAATAAAATGATATTATGTAAATAATATTTCCACAAATAACTTCGAACATGGAGAGGACATGCGACATAAATTCATATAGTAATGAATTTGAGTTAAGCCCAATAAGTATATTTGATTGAATTCAATGTTTTGAATTAAGCCCAATAGTTAGTAGAATTAAAAAAAAAAGAGAATTAAAAGAAAAAGAAGAAAAAAGGAGAATTAAAAAAAAAAGATGATTAAAGAGAAAAAAGAAAATTATAATTGGTCAAAATCCTTAAAATCTCTATAATGTTGACACATCAGCATAAACTCTTCTAAATTAAGAGTTTATATAGATAGATTGGTTTAAAAATGTAATATCAAATAATATTGGGTAATTAATATTAGAATATTTTTCAAAAAAATAATATAAGAAAATATAGTTACCATAATAAAATGATATTATGTAAATAATAGTTCCACAAATAACTTCGAACATGGAGAGGACATGTGACATAAATCATATAGTATATAGATATAGATAGTTAGTAAATGAATTTGAGTTAAGCCCAATAAGTATATTTGATTTAATTCAATGTTTTGAATTAAGCCCAATAGTTAGTAGAATTAAAGAAAAAAAAAAGAGAATTAAAAGAAAAAGAAGAAAAAAGGAGAATTAAAAAAAAGATGATTAAAGAGAAAAAAGAAAATTATAATTGGTCAAAATCCCTAAAATCTCTATAATGTTGACACCTCAGCATAAACTCTTCTAAATTAAGAGTTTATATAGATAGTTAGTAGAATTAAAGAAAAAAAAGAGAGAATTAAAAGAAAAAGAAGAAAAAAAAGAAAATTAAAAAAAGAAGATGATTAAAGAGAAAAAAGAAAACTATAATTGGTTAAAATCTATAAAATCTCTATAATGTTGACACCTCAGCATAAACTCTTCTAAATTAAGAGTTTATATAGATATAGATTAGTTGCAATCGATGAGTGAAGCTCCAATCGACCGACTTAATCACTCGATGTGTTTCACACAAAGGAGGAATTTGATTTAATCAAAGTGCACGTGAGTTCTACAATGAAGGATCAGCCGTCCTTTATAACATTGAAGGCTAATTTTTAGATGAAAATAATAAAAAGATTAAATAAAAGAGTATTTTAATTAAATCCCTAAATTACCTAAATTAACTTAAGTAAAGAAAGTTGCTAAAAATAGCATAAAAGAAGTCTTCCACACTTAGTACATTCGGCAACTCCTAAGACTAAGAAGGATCGACCACTTCACGTGTCGAACACAAATATGTCTTTAATGACTTCTCTTGAAGTTGAACCGCACTTGAGAAAATAGCATGACTCAAGAACATGAATGATTCTTGTTGAAGCTTCTTGGCACGAGCTCGAGTCATAGGTCCATCCCCAAGTATGATATGTGTGTCCAGATGTGTCTTAGATGGTCCTGCATCAAATATTTTATTAATCAAAACGAAAAAGAAATCCAAAACTATAGAATTTGAAAATCCTGATCATTACATATAAAAAATGATATTATTATTATTATTATTATTATTATTATTATTATTATTATTATTATTATTATTATTATAAAGTCAGTTTGTTTTAAGAAAGTAATAAAAATAATAATAATTGTATCATCATAAGAAAATGTAAGAATAGTATTTTTAAATTTTCACTGAGAATGATGTTTTTCAATTAAGAAAAATAAAGAATGGTGGGCTTTTAAAAAATTTATTAATCAAAATGAATAAGAAATCCAAAATTTATTATTATTATTATCTGATTAAAAAAAATAAAGTCGATTTGATTTGAAAAAACCTTAAGTTACAACTTAGGTAGTTAAACTAAAAACACAAAGTATGGATGATTTGAGAAAATCTTGCAATTGCACTAGTACAAATACACCCTTTTACGGCGTTTGAAAAAAGTCATAAAAACTTTAACATGGCGTTTTTCAACGCCATGCTCAAACGCCGTTGAAGCCCACACTACGCTTTTGCCTAATATTTTATGGTGTTTCCTAAACCCTCTAGAAAGTCGCATCAATGACGTTTATTATACGCTATGGTTGTTTTTAAAAATTCAGATAAAGCTCAATCCAGGTCATTTATTAAACGCCATGGTTGCTTTTAAAAATCCGGGGTAAAGCTCAAATCCATGACGTTTTTTAAACGCCATGGAATTTAATATATTTAAAAAAAGAAATCATATTGCATTACACAGCTAATCTGCTTATTATTAAGTAAAATAATAACATTATTACTTGAGTCAGATGGATCAAAGTCAAGACCTCCCTTCTAAATACATATACTTAAAAGTTAAAGCAGTTGAGCACATACAAAAAAATGGTCCAATTCTATTATAATAACTTTACAAAATAATATGTAAAATTAGCCAGCTAAAAGAATACTATAAAAAAAATCTTCAACTCTTTGTTGTTCATACACCTACAACACAATTAGAAAACTCTATGTATATATGTATGTGAATATATATAAACTAAAACAGATATAGTTAGCAAGAAAAAAAAATCTTCAACGATTTGTTGTTCATATATACACCTGTACTATCTGCCTATTAATCTAGTACAATAATATATAGCCATCAAATATGTACTAGGAAAAACTGAAACATATTTTAGTTAGCAGTCATAAATAAAAAGAAGCTAGTATTATGCAAAAGTGGACTATCCTATTTGAATGTTTGTCTAAGACAAATCAATACCATCACAATCGACTTAATTTTATTTGCAAAAAAAAATTAAGCCAAGGAAGGAAGGGTTAGAAGTCGAATTGGGAAGCTAAAGAGCACGAAAATAAGAGTAGAAACGAAGGAAGTGGAGAAACCTCATCATTAAGCTTCTGAGCACTTTGAATCAGCTTTTGAGGTCTTCATGAGAGTTGTAGTCCTTGAAATGAGCTTTCCAACGCACATTCATATGCGCCAATCGGACGAATGACGATTGTGAAAAGTGCATTACAAGTTCATATGCCGAACCTGTCGCCGCTGCAAGAATGGTGCCCGCTGGTTTTTTAGCGGCGTTCGCCGATTTCGCTGTTTTCCGAATCTGCGCAATGCGGCCCAATTCCATCTTTATGGAAGCTCTATCTAAGTCTTCTAGGGTTTGTGTCGCCGACTTCAAGCCTTATAATAGGCAAAATTTCAGCAATTTATTATTCATCTAACAATCCATTTAACCATTCAATCATTCAATAATTTATTAACTCTAAGAGATGTTTAGAGGTTTGAAGTTGAGAAATCTAATGTACGCCATGAATACTTAGGATTCTCGTGGTTTTGTCTTCAATTCAAGACTTTGTTGGTTGGATCGTGAGACTTGATTTCTATATTATTCATTTGTTTATTTCATTATCTTTGTGCTTATTTCTTTGTTAATTCTCTCTTAATTACCTTGATTGAATTGCATCGCATTAGGGTTTCAATTGGTTTTCGAGGATAATTGGACCTTTTGTAGCAAGCATAATTGGGTGATTCCGCAAGGATGATCTTGATTGTGTAGGTAATGACAGTTTGGGCGATCATTCTGCCGATACTTTGGAAATTTGTGCTATTTGTATGTTAAATCCTGCAGGGTTAGAGTTTGTATATAAATGTAAGAGATGGTCATCTCCGCAAGGAATGTCAGTCCATATAAACCAAAGTCGGAATAACTAATTGAGATTGAATAATAAGGAATTGAGTCAAGGATCAAGTAAACCAACCAATGTTGCGAATTGTAGATGAAACCGCACTCTTCTCTTCTATCTTTTATTCGCTTTTATTAACACTCTTTATAGTTTATTTTCATTCTCTATTGTTTATTTTCATTCACATCTCAACTTTGTTTATATATTGATAAGTACATTTTGCATAGAAATACTTGATTCTATGTGGGTTCAACCCCTTACTTGCACACTATACTAGTTTTTTTTTTAATTAACAAGTGTCGTTTGTCTTTTATTGCACGTTTTTTAAGGAGGTAAAAACTCTATAAAATATTACTTTTAATCACTTTTTTTTAATGATTTGATACTTGTTAGTAATAAGTATAAAAAACCTAAAAAATTCATTAAAAAAATAATATTTTATAGAGTTTTTACATCCTTAAAATGTATGTCAAAAAGTAAAGTGACATATTACGGAACGAAGGAACTAATATTTTATAAAGTCACACTTATTAGTTAGTATGGAGGTTTTGGCTTCGGAGTTAGAAATGATGCCAAGACTACGTTGTTGGAGTTCTCTGTTGCGTTCGGTAGTATCATTTGTAATTCGTTGTTCCGAAAAAGAGATGAGCACTTGGTTACTTTCGCTAGCTCAGTTGGAAGATCGCAGATTGACTATTTTTTAGTGAGAAAGAAGATAGACACAGTTGCAGAGATTGTAAAGTGATCCCCTTTAGAGGTCTTTCCACACCTCACCATCTTATGGTCTTGAACTTTGAGGTGCATGGTCGTATTCGTAAGAAAAAACATAATCTGTCTTCGAAAATCATGTGGTGGCAACTTTCGAAAACTTCTGGACCTGTTATGACTTATGAGAGATAAGGTTTGGCGTGCTGCTGAACCGGAGGGGATTAGGGAGATTCAGGGTAATGCAGACGCGATGTGGAGTTGCTTGGCGGGTTGTATTCGCATAGTTGGACGAGAGGTTTTGGGTGTGTCTAAAGGGGGTCAAGGGCCCAGTCGGGGTGCATATTGGTGGAGTGAGGAGGTGGAGGCTAAGGGGAAGGCGAAGCAAGTAGCGTTTCACAGACGGTTGCACAGAGGTCCTGGAGAAGACAATGTGGAGCTTAGGTTCAGGTACAATGTGGCCAAGAGGGAGGCCAAGCGAGCAGTAGCCTAGGCTAAAGACAAATCTTCTGATAGTTTGTATAAGGCCTTGGACGAGAAGGGAGGGGAGCGGGTTCTCTACCGTTTGGCTCGTTAGAGAGAGAGAGAGAGAGAGAGAGAGAGAGATTGAGCAGAGACATAGACATCGTCAGATGTATCAAAGACGAGAGTGCGCAAGTGTTGGTTGATGATCAGCAGATCAAGGAAAGATGGCAGATCGAGGTACTTCTCAGAATTACTCAACGAGGAATTCATCTCTTCGGATCAGAGTCCCAGTTTCACAGAACGTATAGAGTTTGACTTCCACCGATGCATCACTATAGAGGAGGTTAAGGGAGTTGTATGCAGGTCAAAGAACAACAGAGCTTCTGGTCCGGACGATATATGGGGGGACATTTGGAAATGGTTAGGGGCTAAAGATTTGATTTGGCTAACTTTGCTTTTCAATGTCATCCTAAGTTCAGGTAAAATGCAAGCGGAATGGAGACTTAGTAAATTGGTCCCGATCTATAAGAACAAGGGTGATGCCCATTGCAGCAGCAACTACAGAGGAATCAAGTTATTGAGTCACACGATGAAATTATGAGAAAGAGTTATAGAGGTAAGACTAATAAAGTTGGTGCAGGTGTTTGAGAACCAATTTGGCTTCATTCCTAGTAGATCTGCTATAGAAGCTATCCACTTGTTGAGGCATTTGATTGAGATGGACAGAGATAGGAAGAAGAATTTGCATATGACATTCATTAGTATAGAAAAGACTTATGACAAAGTTTCGAGAGATTTGAATTGCTTTGGAGTTTATTGGTTGAGAAAGGAGTGTCTGAGACGTATATTAGAGTTATCAGAGATATGTATGAGGGTTCCTTGACTAGTGTTAGAACGCCAAGTGGAGATTCAGAGTACTTCCAAGTTCGTGTGGGACTTGACGTGCTCGAGCCCGGGCTCGAGCAAAAGGACCGACGACGAAAGTTCCGAAAAGTCGGCAAGTTGTTTGCAGTTTCTAGAGGAGCAGATCAATTGACAAAGAATGCCAATTTTCTATCGATTTCCTTGGCTTCTAGGGGCATGTGAGTACTAGTTTTGTAGATCTTGAAGTCATGGTCGCGTATTGAGGCAGATCTCATCAATCGGAGGCCAAACAAAGTGGGAAACAACGTTTTTCCGAGACGTCGCCTGTGCAGAGACGATTTCGAATGGGGCTCGTTTGAGAGGGATTGAGGGGCTGTTTTGGAGTGACGTTTTGGGGGTGATTTGAGCGGGATGATGGGGCTGTGGAAGGCCTTAGAATGGTGGTAAAGTAGGGGATGAGGGTTAAGGGATATGTGATGCAAGATCGCTCTCAGCCTCGCACTCCGAGCTCTCTCCAACACTCGATCTTCCGCACTCTCAGCCTCACACTCCGAGTGTTTCCGACCCTTTGATTCCGTCGTCTCTCACTACGGAATCACTCTTAGCATCCCACCAAGAGGTTTTATCCGGCATCTCACCAAGATAGATTTTGTTTCTTAACCCGAAACGAAGGAAGCACAAAGCTTAGTTTTTTCTCAAATTCAAGTTGTCTCCAAAAGAAGTTCTTACATCCCTTTATATAGGAAAATATTGATGCTAAGAAAATTAAAAGAAATTAAATTAAATCGACAAACTAATGACGGATAATACGAAAGAGTTTTCTGAGATTTATGACGGAGAGATGGGCAACCATAATTGGGCGAAACGAATGGTCTTGTTGCCATCAAAGAGATGGAAGTTCGGAAATCTCTAAAGCCTCGACATTTAATCCACTTTACTGATTGCATTCCGTCTTCATTTATTGCATTTCCGACAAGCTGTCTGATTTTCGGACTGCTCCAAAGATCCCAGATTTCAGCCATCTTCCAAGCTGAATTGACGATTGCATCCTTCAATAAAGTTGCAGCCATATAAAATATCTTTCCAACAAGTGCTCATCGGCTTCAATCGGAATTTTAAACAGCCAGAACGAGCCAAAATACCGAGGTGTCGCCAACAGTCTTCACAAATAAAAGTTGATGTTCTGCTCCGAAGACAAACCTTTTTGGGAAATAAGAGTCGAGCTCATGGGCGACTACGATCACATCGGGACTTCATCAGGGTTCAGCTCTTAGTCTGTTCCTGTTCACTCTTATCATGGATTGTCTTTCTGCTCCACTCCAAGAAGAGGTCCCTTAGTGTATGCTATTTGCAGACGACATTGTGCTAGTGGACAACTCGAGAGTGGGTTTGGCATGCATGCTTGAAAACTAGAGAGTGGTGCTGAAGTCTAAGGGTTTCAGATTGAGTAGGATCAAGACCGAGTATGTCGAGCTTAGTTTTGAAAAGGGGAGAGATCAGGGATATGCAGTTGCTTTGGGGGAAGTTATAGTCCCTATGAAAAAGTATTTCAAGTACTTGAGCTCGTACGTTCAAAGTGATGGGAGTAATGATAGAGATATCGAGCATCGAGTTCAGGCTGGGTGGCTAAGATGGAGAAGAGCGTCGGGGTGCTTTGCGACAAGAAAGTTCCAGCTAAACCGAAAGAGAAATTCTACAAGGTGGTTGTTAGACCGACCTTGCTGTATGGCTCTGAGTGTTGGCCTATTACTAAAGCTCAGGAGCAGAAGTTATCAGTGACAGAGATGAGAATGCTGAGATGGATGAGTGGACACACGAGACTTGACAAAATCCGAAATGCTGACATTGGGAGAGAGGTTAGAGTTGCGAGTATTGTGGACAAACTGCGGGAGTCCAGGTTACGTTGGTTTGGACACGTCAGTAGGAGACCTACTTCGGCTCCAGTTCGTAAATGTGAAATCTTGGATATGGAGAAACCCGTAGGGGGAGAGGTAGACCTAAGAAGAGCGGAATGAAGGTTATCAGATACGATCTCAATCTTCTGAACCTTTCGGATGATATGACTTTGGAGAGAGACCACTGGAGGAGGAGCATTCGAGCTGTTGATGTTTAGTGTTGTGTGTTTTGGTCTTGATTTGAGTTGTGTCCTCGTACCTTTGTTGATTTCCCTGCTTCTTTTTTGCTCCTTGCCGTCTCTTATACCTTTTTGTCTCTTTTATCTTCTCTAATGCCTACTACTATGTGGTTTTATTATCTTATTGTTTTGGGTCTATCGAAAATACTCTCTCGGCTTGTTTCGGGCAACGAGTGCATACATTCTGACCACCGAAACCCCGTTTAAACGCGAAATTAACTGGTTTGTTGTTGTCGTCGTATGAAATGAAGGGAGTCTATGTTTTTGCAGTGCCATTTCTGCCATTGTTTTCGGCTGACCCGATGACGGAAAAAGAAGTCGTTGGTTGGTCATCCAACGGTGCGATCCAGCTCAGCAATTAACCAATAAAAAAAAACTATGGAGTACTTTAAAAGAAGATAATCTAACCCATTATAATTAATTTAATTAAAAAAAAAGAAAAGAAAAAAGGCATTATTCTTACTTACTTTTCGTGACTTGTTTGCTAAAACCTCCTCCAACACCACTATCTCCACCACGTCAAAGCGACTCCACTGCTGTCCAAGTATTCCAATCCAACGGTTCAGATCTTTCCACCTGGCATCCCATCTCACCCTCCCCATCAAACCCAGGGGTCTTTATGTCAAAATGAAAAAGGTTTCAACGGCACAGAGCGTGAATTTCAAGTTTCAAATGCCCCTTGACCTCTCCCCTGACTGTACACTGCGTATCTCTTCCGCCATTTCTGAGCTGTTTTCAGAGCTCTCGAAGCTCCACCATTGAAGCTATCTTTCTCTTTCTCCCTCTCTGTTTCTTTCTGATTATTCTGATCCGCGATGCTTGACGGTTTGCTCGGACGAGGAGGTTTCGCCTCCAAATGGTCAGTGCTCAACCCTCGCAGTGTTTCTGTTGTCGTCTTTAGCTTAATTAGAGAACGAATATGTGGATTTCTCGTTTGATATTTGGAACTTTTTTTTTGGCCTTACAGCAAATCGTTGATTAAAATCTCAAGGACGAGGATCGATGTGACTCGACGGAAGCGACTTGCGACGCAGAAGTTTCTGAAGCAAGATGTCGCCGATCTGCTCGCTGATGGCCTCGAAAGCAATGCATTTGGAAGAGTAATTCACTAATTTCATTTCAACCCCCTCCCCAGCTCATTTCTTCTTTTTCAGGTTTTAAGCTCAGTAGGTAGGAGAAATTCCTGTTACTGTAGTTGGTTTTTGCGTTGTGCAGCAGTATTGATTACTGTTCGGCTTGAAATTGAATAAAATTTTGTATTATTTGGAACTAATTTCCGTTGTCATCTTGTTTGCAACTATGTTAATTGCTTTTGGCCTGTTGAATTGGAAACTTTGTTGGTTCTGTCCTTGTTAGACGTACTTTACCTTTGGGGTGATGTTTATAGCATTGAAGCTTGAAGCTTCCAACTGGAACTGAGGCCTAATAGTGCAAATCAGTGGCTTGGCAAGGAAGTGGTTGTTTCCTCTTCAGATGAAAGGACATTTTTAATTAAAATGTGCCATTCAGAATTTGATAATTCTACTACCTCACTGCCTTATTGTCAACTGTGTTCACAGTTTAACTTGACAAACTTTTTAAAGTCCTGAGAATAACATGTTTATTAGTGCAATAAGAATTTGCTTCTCTTTCCATGGAATGTACCAGGTTGAAGGACTAATAGCAGAGCTGTGTCTTACCTCATGCTATGATTTTATTGATCATGTGTGTGAGATTATATTGAAGCATCTTTCAACAATGCAAAAACATGGGTATGAGAGATTTTGTTAATGTTATTACTAGTTATCTTTCTTGTAAATTAATATTCAATGAGTTCAAATTGTTATCAAATTATATAGGGATTGCCCTGAAGATTGCAGGGAGGCTGTAGCATCCTTGATGTTTGCTGCTGCTAGATTTTCTGATTTACCTGAACTGCGTGATCTACGGAACATATTTCAAGAGCGATATGGAAATTCCTTGGAGTATTTCGTGAATCCAAAGGTATGACCACTAAATGTGCTATACCGTTTATCTTATTTCTCAGCCAACTAACATATTTCCACCTATTTATAGCTTGTTGAACATATAAATCCTGAGCCACCCAATATGGAGAGAAAACTTAAGTTGTTGCAAGACATAGCATCAGAGTTTTCAGTAAACTGGGATTCTTTTGCTTTTGAACAGAAAATGATCCATAACACTCCTGCAAGAGAGGTAGACCATCTCAGTTTCTTACTTTTTATGATGGTTATTAATAACAATTCGAACCATTATAGAAGCAAATTCAATTTGTTCCATTTTCAAATCTCCTGTAGTAATGTTGATGCTTAACAGTATTTCTTCGTTGACATTCTGTAGAATAAAACAGCAGCTCGTGCTGATATACATTCTGCCAAGGAGAACAAATATTTGGTGCCTCAACCTAAAGTAATTGTCCACAAGATAGACACTGATGTTCCCATAGCTAAGAGAGGACCTGAGGCCACTCATCAAATGAAAGGAAGAGAACCTCTAAAAAGTGAGCACCGTCCACTACCAGGAGCGGTAGGTATTGTCCAAAGGCAGCATACCGATAGGCCCTTTCATGAGCAGGAACTTGATCGTAACAAATACAAACCACCAATTAATGCTAAAGCCATCCGAAAGACAGAAGACGAGAATGTGAATCCAAGGAGGAGAGAATTAATGATTGATGAACAGAAATCCGTGGGCCAAGAAAAAGGTCGCTTAGGAAGAGCTGGTGCTGAAGGTTCATCTCATGTAGAAAGAGCAGAGCCTGTCCTTAACCAGCAGAAGATTTCCTTCAATGGGAAACTAAAAATTGCGCCAGAAACCGAACACCATAGGACAGTTGCTAAAGGGACAGTTGCTAAAGGGAAATTTGAAACGTTGCCTGTTAAGGGTGAAGCATACATTGCATCGCCCAGCCATTCCAAACACGACAAAGATTTCATCGGCAATCCCGTACAGAAGCTGCCAGAGGAAGACACTGATAAGTTGAAATGCAGCTTCAGAAGCCACGTGCCCCCTCCATATGTGAAACCAAACAGGAGCAAGCATAGGTCAAGACACCTCGAGTCTCATGGCAATGGGGATGAAAACGATACTTTGACCTTCAACCCCGGGGCAGAGAATCTTGAATCTGTGGCTGCAGACATTCCTCATTTTACGGCAGTGTATTATAAAGATGATATATCTCGTACTGATCCCACTCCAAGAAGAAGGTCAAGGAGGAGACACAAATCATCATCCATTCCTAGTGACACCGAGAGTGTGGAGGAAGTCCGAGTTGTGCGGAGAGTCACAACTAGCAGGAGAAGAAACGAATCGAAGAAGAAGGGCCTTCAGATACTGTTCGATGGCGATGGTCAGCAGCAACATCAGAGGGATACAGAGGAAATGATGATGGACAAGCTGTTGCTCCATTACAGCAAGAAGCCCTCAAGTGCTGGCGAGCCTAGTGAAAAACCGAGGAGAAAGGCCAAAAGAGGATCATCCAATGCCAATGAATCTATTTTGGCAGCTGAGATAGAGGAACTGGCTAAGCCGCCACCATCCAGGTCTATCTCTCTACCACACGAGCAATCCTCATCGGAGTTCAAAGGGAAGGTCTACACACGAGCTGTCTCCTTTGACCAGGAGGCTTCAACCCCTGTAAAGCATGTTCACCCCAAGCTACCTGACTACGATGACCTAGCTGCTCGGTTTGCAGCCCTGAGAAGGAACAAGGTATAAGAGCTCATGATGTGAACAACTTTGCTGGAAGATTGAAGTCTAGATTGATCACCTAGTTGTCTGCGCTGACAGAGGCCATCCTGGTTTATTCGCCGAGATACAACTAGAGGGTGTGCAACAGCATGATTTTGTGTCACCCAAATGAGAAATAAATCTTACAAGTCTTATTGCCCCCTTTTTTTTTCTTTTCTTTTTTTTTAAAATCATGTTTATTTTATTTATATCAATTATCCATGAATTGACATAAAAAATATACATAAACACACGCTAAAACAAACCCTTTGAAACTGCATGGAGTTTAGCTTACGTGTGTGATATGTGCCTAATCCCTGATCCTTCGCCGTGGGCTCAGAATATATAGTTGTGGCTCAACTTACATCAACTCATGTGTCTTGATTGTCAAAGGCTCAATGCACCAAAATCATCCAAGGAAGCACCTAGGTTTAGGGGTTTTGCAGAAGCTACAGCGGAAGCTATGTTGCACAGACGTTGCCTCGAACCAAGGGCTACTGATTCGAAGTCTCCTCGTCAAAGTGCTCGGATCGTGCTCGAGTGTGCCCGAGAGGATCGGAGAAGTGCTCAAGGGTGTTCTCAACGTCACTCGCTAGCGCTCAGGAATCAGGGACGCTCGGATGCGTTGGGAACTAAAGCGACAACGATTGTTTCCGGCTCTCCAAGGCAAGATGCTCGGCAAGCGCTCAGGAGCGTCCGAGGAGTTCGGACAAGCGCTTGGAGATGCTCGAGAAGGGTTCCCTTGACGCTCGCTGGATGCTCAAACACTGCGGAGCAGGTTCTCGGGTGTGCTGGGGAATCTCGCACATTTGTGCTCGGCGCTTGGGCACCAGTGGCTTTTGCTTGATTGGAGTTGTTTTTTTTTTTGTCAATGAGCAAACAGTAGGATGCCCTGCCACATCAAGGTTCATCCTTGAGCATCCCGTAGGATGGTGTTATAGAACTCTCTCAGCTGAGAGAGATTCGATAAATTACAAGTACCCTTATATCTAGCAATGTAATCAGCTGTTGCGTTAGCTTCTCTGTAACAATGTCGAAACTCAATTCTGTCAAACTGGCTCTTTGACTGGATGATGTTTTCTATCACTCTCCATATATCCCAATCAGCTTGTACTTCCTCGTTGGCAGCTTTTACGACTTTCAGGCTATCTCCTTCGATAATTACTTTCTTCCAGCCTCTATCCAATGCATGTTGCACTCCCTTGTGGAAAGTTATCGCTTCCGTCTGCAAGATGGTTTCCGGACCCACCCTGTGTTGGAACATATCCATTACCTGTCCCATACTATCCCTTACAATACCCCTAATACAACAATCAGTAGGGGCTCTAACCGAACCATCCACATTTATTTTGTAGATGGTGGGAGGTGGTTTAATCCACATAGCTTTTCTTCGTTTGGCATTTGTCTTGGGTTTGTCCCTGGCTGTTTGAGTGTCGTACCAGTCTTTAATTTTCGATCGTATTTGGTGTGCAATGATGGTGGGAGATTCTAAGGTATGATTATTGAAAATAATTCGATTCCTTATCTCCCAAATGGTATGCCAGACTAGGCATAATTCTTCAAACCGGTCGTTGTTTTTGTGTATCGAGGTGATGTCTTCAAGTATAGACGCTTCTGCTACTATGTTAATGAAGGACTTCCCCACCTGTTGTTCGTATGCAGTTATGATAGCCCTTGAAACCGGGCACTCCAAGAGAAGGTGGTGGGCATCTTCATCTGCGTTCTGACAGAGTGCATAGGTTGTTGGGACTCTGTTGAAATATCGATTTAACCTTTCTTTTGTTGGAAGACCGTCAACTAAAACTTTCCACATAAAGTTTTGCATTTTTGGGGATAATCAGAGTTTCCACAACCAGGTGTGGTCGTTACCATTAAGACTTATATTCTTCCATATTTTATTGGTCGACTATGTTGTAAACTCTCCGTTAGATTAAATTTCCATACCAGTTTATCAGGTGCGTCCCATCTTAGGATAGGTAGTTGTAGGATCAGTTGGACAATATGTGAGGGGAAGATCTGGCATAAGCGCGAGATGTCCCATTGTTTTTGCGAATTCATTAGCTCAGCCACCTTAATATTTGGATCGTGATTTCCTTTGAAGTCGTACAAAGAGCAGTTGTCAATCCAAGAGTCATACCAGACGTTAATTGATTTCCCGTTACCTAAGATCCAGTGGAGATCTTTGACAAAAGTTTCTCTGAGGTTGAGCAGCCTTCCGAACTGCCAAGAAATGTTTTGCTTATTACATTGAAGTATATGTTCATTTTGCAAGTACTTTTCCTCTATGACCTTAACCCACAAGAAATGTTTTGCTTGATTGGAGTTGTTGATGGATAAATAATTGCTGATATGAATATCTAATATATATATATATATATATATATATATATATATATATATATATATATATATATATATATATATATATATATATATATATATATATATATAATAAAGGAGAAGTCGCCTGAGACACATGGCGACTTCTCCTTAATCGTAGTCGTATAAACCAATCATAAAATTTTGAAATAATCAATATATGCATAAGATAAAATTTTATTTTAACTCTATTTAATCAATATATCTATATATGCATAAGATAAAATTTTCATTAGATATGAATATTAGTCGTATGAACCAATCACAAATTTTTGAAATAATCAATATATATACATAAGATAAAATTTTATTCTAACTCTATTTGATCAATAAATCTATATATGCATAAGATAAAATTTGACCCAATTTGATTAGATATAGATATATTTTTAGAAGATATTAACTAATTTTAAATACTATTATATAAGATAAGATTTTACCTATTATTACATAGATAAAATCATATTCTAACTCTATTTAAATAATATATCTATATATGCATAAGATAAAATTTGACCCAATTTGATTATATATGGATATATTTTTAGAAGATATTAACTAATTTGGTCAAATGAAATAATACTTAGTCGTGTAAAGCTTTTCATATGCTGTCAATTATTTTTACCAAATTTTTTTAAATATCGATATACTTTTATGAGATTTTACCCATGTTTTTAAAACATGGATATATTATATTATGTATCTTTTATTGGTAATCAATTAAATATATTGCCAAAAAATAATTAGTTAAACGGGTGTTAGCACAAAATTTATTCAAATCTTTAAACAATAAAACAATATATAAAATATAGGGAGAGCTAATGCTTGATTACAAGTTCTTTTATACGTTTTTTTAATATCAAACGAATTAATATTAGAAAAACCGCACACAAATGGGTATTAATATCATATAAAGTATTTAAATTAAAAAAATTGCACACGGTGCGAGTATTGAACTAGTATAATGATATAGAAGCTAGGATCTGGGGTTAGTCAAGTGTGCTTCTCAAAATAATTCAACCTGAATAACATAAATATTTAAATAGACATAGAAGAGACCCTAGATCTATAGTAGGGCCAACCTACCCTCTCCATAAGGATAGACTAGTCCTAATTTGATAACAAAATGAAGACTTTATTTTTTTTATGACGAGGAAGCTCCGAGCACGTGACCCAGCCGACAAGAGTCACGTACCACGTAAACCGGCTTGCGCCGACCGACTTGACTTAGTAGTAAGGAGCAAGGCAAACCTTGGATTTTCATCCAAGAAAGGGGCAGAGGCAGAGATCGAATCTAAAACCTCCTTACTACCCTCCTTACTCCACACTATTAGGCCACCTCGATTGGGGCAAATAAAAACTTTATCTAACTCTATCTAAAGTAGTGATAAGAAACCCTAATAAAGCGTTCCCTTCTATACATTATTTATCCTAACTCGCAAAATAATAAATGTTATAAAATAATCCTAACTAGCAAATACTAAAATAAGTAATTTTATAAATAGACTCCAACTAAAATATGAGTTACTAAAAAAAAATAATGAGAATAACTAAAATAAAACGTTCTCTTCTCCATGTACTCCCAATGTGGAACATTTTTGTTAGCCTTGAGGAGCAAATCATTCTTCTCAATTAGTCATCGAACCTCGTTTGACTTATCGTCTTAGTCAAGATCATTGTTTTGACTCATAGAAGACCAATCTTAAATGCATTAGTGTGGACTTTTGATGTAACATGAGTTTGTTTCATTTAGCCCCATATCATTATATGACTTCCTCTATCATAAGTGTCTAGTCTTAATTTCGAGTATCATTCAATGTAAATATATTACCCAATAGGCTTATAAATTAATAATGTCAAAGTATCAATAATCTTACATAAATGTCCTTTATAAAATATTATTTTGAACTTTATTTCCCAATCCAATTATTTAGTTTCTAAAATCATCAACATGATAAAATTAAGATAAAATAGAGCTAAATAACCCACTTTTTTACAAACTTGGCAAAATTGACCCTTCTCTTTGAAAAATAGCAAAAGTAACCCAAAACCCAAAAAATTGCAAAAAAGTCCCGGTCGATCAACCTGGGATAGGGGGTAAAGATGCCAAAAATAAAAAAGGAAAAGATAAGGAAAGAAGGAAAAAGTGGCCACAAAAAAGGAAAAGGAAAAAAATCAAAAGCAGTAACCGTTTCTCATCATACTCTCTCTCTCTCCATTTCAATTCTCTCTCTCCATTTCAAACGAAAAAAAGGAAAGGGAAACAAACCGGCGATTTCGAAAGGGAGGAGGCCAGAGAAGATCCACCGCTGTCGGAGTGTGGAGGAGAAGCGAAGAACGCCGCTGCGGGACTATAAAGGTACGTTCCCCTCTCCATCAACCCAAAATCATTCTCTTCTCCGTTTTGTGCGAACGTGGGGTGTCCGGTGTGTGCGTGAAGGTGTTGCAATAGGGTTTAGGAATTGAAGGGAAATGGTGGGTTGAGTGATGGGTTGTGGAGGGGTGACAATGGTGGGTGCGATTGAAGGATGAGGAGGGTGGTTTTCGGGTGAGGTTAGGGGGAATATGCTGTTAGGGTTTAGGAAGGCCAAAGAGAGTAGCAATGATGGGAGTTGAAATTGGGATATGGGGATGATTTAGTGGGCGATTGAAGAAGAACGTTTGAGGTTTGAGCCGAGTTTGATTTGGAATTTTTTTGTTTGAAAGAGAAATTGGATGACATGGGTTTCGAATTGGATGAGAAAGTACGTCATTCATTCGCATATCTTTGTTTTCTGCAGAATCTGCATAACTTTGGTGACAAGGGTAAATGGACTCCTGAAATGTGACATTTTCAAGGTCACACATAAATGTTGATATTTAAAGGATACTGGTCTAATAATTTCGATATGAAATTAAGCGACAATTAGAATCTGATATGAATTTGAATAGTCCTTACGAATACCACATATTCCCTTTGATGTCATTCTCTTGTTTTTTATTTCAATTTCATTGGTTGTTGGACAACAATGTTGTTTTTTTGTTTTAATTAGGCTTGTTTCTGAATTATAAATGAGTTTTGGCATACCCAGGTCAACTGATGTTGTTTTCTGAATGCTTTTATTCACCTTAGTCCGTATGAGTGATGCTAAAAAACTAATCCTTGGAGATGAAAGTGTTGCAGGAGGTCGTCAACGGACTATGGGTTGCTAAAGGTATAGGAAGAGCCGGGGAAGAAAGAGAAAGGGATGCTAGCGCTTTTTTTGACATTGATGCAGAGAAGGAGGGTGATGTTGGGAAAGATGGAGCTGAAGACAAACTTGTCGATAAAAAGAAAGGGGATGTGGGAGGGGGGGGGGGGGGGCACGAACGGATGAGGAGGTAAGTTTGTTTTTTGGTGACATGATGTTTTATGTTGAGTGACACGGAAAATCGGGGATCCACTTGAAAGTTTGAATTTGTTTTTTAGGTTGTTCATGTCGATGTGGTTACAACGATTGTACCTAAAGCCGGGGAGAAACCTCTACAAGGACAAAGTGATAAGGTAACCTCTTGTGGTCTGACAAAAGGATGGTGTCGAAGATGTTAGCAAGGAAGAGGATCGGATGTGGAGGTGCTTGTCAAGGATGGGGGAAAGGGTTGAAAGGACCCGGACATGGATGTTGAGGTGACTGTGATTTAGCAAGGAACAAAGATGGGGAAGCTGATTCACAACGACCACAAGGGCGGGGAGATGGAGGGTACACCTGAAAGGAATGACCAACCGTCAAAATGATAGGATGAGCAGGTAAGTTTTCTGCTAGGTGACATGGTATTTACTGTTAAGTGACACAGGTTAAAAAATCTGGGAATGTCATATATGAATCTGTTTGTTGTTAGTTCATGTGACAAGGTTGTTGATGTTAGGTGATAGGGTTTATTTAGTTTGGTGACACGGGATAAAAAAATTGGGAATGTCGATTATATGAATATGTATTAGTTGACGTGACAAGGTTATTGCAGTTAAGTGACACGGTTTACTTAGTTGGGTGACATGAGATATCCAAATCTCGGAATGAGAGTTTAGACTTCCTAAGCATTTGTCAAATCTACGAGGCTACAAAAGTTGAGGGTGTGAGAGGCAAGAAGACTAGGAAGGCTCCAGGAGCTTATGAAGGAGTGGATGGCAAGGTACCCCACATCTGTATTTGTCTCCAACTTATTTTACAAACGATGCCATTCACTTGACATTGGAGAACAACTATTCTCAGACTTTCAATCATAATTTACAGTAGTTTATTCATCCATTCAAGTTTGCTTATTTTTCCATCAATTCTAAGGAGATTTAGGTAAGTCATGAGTGGCTAAGTTCGTTATTTGTTTCACATGTGTTTCGGAGACTTGGTTGGTGGTTTGTGAGGCTTAGATTCAGTTGTTTCCTACTGTTCTTTTGATTTCCCTTGCGATTATTGATGATATTATTGTGGTTGGTGGTAAGTCATGAGTTTACGCTTGCTAGACTCAGACTTGACCGCTCCCTCAACCCAAAGTTTCTCAAACCTCAAAGCTGCGGTAGGCAAGGACGAGGGAGCAACTAGAGGGTTTAGGGAAGAAGGAATAAGGCAAGATGGTTTGCATAGATTAGGAAGGATAAATTCAGAGGATGCAAGAATGTTAAAGCATACGGTCGAAATCTTCTTGAGTAAAATCAGCTGGTATGCCACCATAACCTCCCACACCATCATACTCTCCATCAAATTCAAACATATCCTCATCGCCGACTTCTTAGTACTCAGGGTCATGGAAATCAACCTCTATATCAGCAAAGTTTGCATCATCTAGGTGCTCGACAAGAGAGGCTTGAACCACAACAAAAGAGACGGGGACAAGAGCAGCCATTTCCTCAGCAACAGTTTCAGCGACAGTAGTAATAGACACCTTACCTGATATGGGAGAGGAGATGTTTGATGAGGAACCAGAAGACACTTCCACATTCTTACCAAAACACTTCCAAAGTTCAGTCTTTGAATGACCAAACGAAGGAGGTGGAATGGGTTGTGGCTTTTTAGCAGTAACATGAATCCACTCCCCGCCATCATTGGAAGGACCCGCATTCACAGGAACACGGGTAGCATCCTCAGGCCCGTCTCCCATAACTCCTACACCAGTGTTACTATGCACCCTTCTCTTAGGACAGTTTTCAAAAGCATGATCATCGAGACCACAACTTCTACATCCCTCAGGGAAGTTTTCAAAACAAATGGGGTAGCTAGGCTTCAAGCTCACCCATCTCATTTGGAACCATCACACACTTATTGAGGATCCTTGTCAAATCTGTTTTGACACAGACTCTAGGATAGCGAAGCCTGGCTCCATTAGGATTAAACACAGCCACCTAAATCACTTCTCCAATATGATTCTTTTCAACAATATACTTCAAAAGGGATTCACTTACAAACTTAGTAGGTAATCTTGGAAAACAGACCCACAAGTCAACTGTAGTAACCGATTCAGTCCAAGGGTCGAAGTCCTGCCTCCATGGGCGGACCAACATCAGTTGGCCAGCCACATTAAAGGGCCTTCCACCCCAGACCTTATCTTTATCCTCCTTTAGATTGAAGCGCAACTCGAACCAGTTGTTGGCCGGCCAGGGGGACCAACTAGAAGCCAACAACCAAGAACTTCCAATCCACCTTTATCTTCCTCCGTATTTCCTTAGCCTAGATAGGATTCCCCACAATTGTTGCAAACAGAGACGTGTTGTTGAGGGTGGAGATGTTTTCTTGGACTTCATTTTGAATTTCCTTCAGCATATGAACATCAATCTTGGATTTCTTCAAGATTTTCTCAAGCTATTTTTGGTTGGCCTTTGGCAAACCCCCCTGGAGGAACCGAAATCCCATCAGAAGGAAAGCCAGAAGCCATTGTTTTTTGACCCTTTCGAGAGTTTGTTTCTGGATGCACGAGAGACGCGGTCTCCGTTGGTTTTTTGCCTTTGTCCATAGATGACGAAGCCATGACAACAGAAACAAAAAGGAGATGGTTAGCGGATGAGACAAGAATAGGTTTGCAAGAGACAGAAGATGAAGAAGAGTGTGAGGGATTTCAACACTCCAAGGTTTCCTTAAAAAGGTTTAAAGATAGAAGAAAGGAAAGTCAGAAGCGCTGACCTTCCAGGAACCGTACCATGCCATCAGTTCCGTGTAGCAGAGAGGAATCTGAGCACTCAAATCTCCGATTGTACGGAAACCACCAAAATTCCTCCGATAAGATGAAAACTATACACTCCGAACTTATAGATGAGGCCATGGGGGAGGCCGATTACTCAAAGCCTTATTACCCCTAGCCGAACAGGCCTCCGATTCATTAGTATTAGATCGATTCCAAGATATCAAACCGTGTGGCGCTCCACACCTATGCTCGTCCCTCCTCCAAACTTTTCAGAGCGAGAGATCCAACCCAACAAGGCATCGACAATCCAGACTATTAGCATTACATTGTTTGGGAGGAAAGTAATCGTCACTATTACTTGTTTCAGATCAGATTAGAGGAATGATTTGACAAGAGAAAGGATTTAGGTGTTGAAGAATTTTGAGATTAGGTTTTCTTTCGGAATGTTATAACGAGAATGAAAATAGCGAAGAAAGACAGAGAGATTTACGTGGTTCAGCAAGGGTGTGTTACCTACGTCCACGGGCAGAGAACAATTTTGTATTAGAGGAGACGAAAAACAGATTAGGGTTACAAGGGGTCGGCGTTTCATTAGTATATGAAAAGACTCATGAAACCCTTAACAAACAATGGACTAAAAGCCCAAAACAAAAAGACGATAGGCCCGTTTACAATAAATATCGCATACCGTAAAGGGACTCATGAGACCACCGTCGGGGGCTCCCCCGGCCCCCCGATGCGTCGCCGGTCAACGATGATTCAAGGCACATTAACACGGAAGAGATTGGGGATTTTCGGGTTTTGCTGGAAAAAGGGGATGGGGATTGAAGGAGCGCGTGGCGCGCGTACTTCCAATTTAGGTACTCCATTTCGGGAAAAAAGCTTGGGTTTGGAAATCCGGATCCTCCGTATTTGCTTTAATTTAAGTTTAAGTTTTAAAACATTTTTAAAAAATGCAAAAGGAAGATATCTAAGGGGTGGGGTCGTGGGGGCAATAGAGTTGTAGAGGCTGAGAAGGGAGGAAAAATAAAAGAGTTAAACTGGATGAGTTGAAGACCTAATTAGGCGCTGGGCTTATATCAACTAGACTAGGGAACTTTACTGATACTATTAAGACTTTATACATATACTAGTATAATAATTTTACCGTACCTATATAAAAAAAATTAAACGGTTCATATCAGATACCCGACAAGGGGATATGTCCGATCTAAACAGACCGTTTAAATATCGTATTTTTACGGTTTGTGTCATTTTCGAATCGTATCCTTTTAATTTCGTGTCGTATCGTATTATTTTTTTCGAATTTTTCTACACACCCCTAATGAGTTTTTTTTTTTTTTGGAGCAACCCTAATGAGTTTCTACTTTAATTGAATTTGGTCAAGTTTATAATAGGAAATGTTTTATTAAGCTTTTTCAACTCATAAATAAATAAATAAAAAGCTCCCTAAATTGAAAGGCCACCCACCCACCCAAGAAGATAAATCCCATCCACCTCATCCCAAACCTCCTCCAATGGAGACCTTATCAGCGGCAACCACCACAACCATCTTCAAGCTCCCGACCACCTCTACCGCGCGTGACCTCCACCACGTCACCTCCGCCTCCAGCCGCCCGCCACTACCTCAGCGCCACTACCACCTCCCATCCGCCCCGGACACCTCCCGAAGAAGAAGCCTAACAAGCTCCGCTTCCACGCCCGCAGCCCTCTTATCCACCAAATCCCCTCCCCTCAAGCACCCCGACCCCCTCCCCTTCCACCGCAGGGCCGCCAGTGGATACGCCGCCGCCCTGCTGGACGCCTCCCAGCTCGGAGGCCCGGCCACGCTCGCCGCTGTCGCGAGGGATGTAGCCAGATTCTCGAAGCTTCTGAGGAGAGAGGAAATCAGGGGCTTCGTCCGCGATGGCTCGACGGACGTGGCTGCGATGATGAAGATGGTTGCGGAAAGGGGCGGCTTTCATCCGCGGCTGAAGGTGATTCTTGATTTGTTGATCGATAAGGGGAGGGTTGGGATTCTTGGGGAGGTTCTTGATGAGTTTCAGAGGATTTTTCAGCTGCTTGGCCATGGCGTTCGGAGTGGGGGATCTGAATTGACCCTTTTTCATAATGTGAGTTGACCTGCATCAAAAATAAAATAAAATAAAATCACAAGAAAAATTTAAATAAATAAATCTTCACTTTTTTTTTCCTTTTGTGTGATCACATATTAACTTTATGGATATGTTTATGCTTTTTGTATTGATTAAGAATTAAGATGCATGAATCATATACTAATACTACATTGTGTTATGGTTTTGGTCTTAATTACTGATTTTACCTGGTAGAAGCCATTGTTACTTTGTTATGCCATGTTCTTCGATCCAGCTTGTTGGAAACCTAGGCCGTGTTTTCCCCTCCATCTCTTCCATCTTCATTTAAGGGGTGAAAGAGGTGGAAATCCCCTCCACCTCCCCTACCTCCTCTCACAAGGTACCAAAATTCCCCCTATCTCCGCCTCCTTCACCTCCTACTCCACCTCCTAAAAAAGTGGCAAGAAAACAGGCCCCTAATGAATGATTTTCGGCATTTTCTTTCGAATCGGAAAAACTTATGAATCAACCATTTCAGTATCATCATATGGGATGGGATTATAAGATAATATTGATATCGATATCAAGATACGAGAAAGATATATCCCAATTTGTTTACGATACTAGTGTAGGTCTCATCCCGTACGCAGAAAATACATTAATACAATATTATAATCTAGATAGATTCTAATGAATAAAAAATAATAATTTAAATATAAATAATTTTTCCTACCAAAAAATAATATAGATATAAATAAAATTAGTTCGACATATTATATATAAATAAAAATTTTCCTTGAATAACCCAATTCGGAAAAAATTGCTAAAAAGCGGATATCCGCTTACCAAGGGTAGCCGGTAGCAGGTGATAATGTGGGGAACAACTTACAAGAAAGCTGACATGGAAAAAGCTGAGAGAGGAATGAAAAAAGGAAAAAGAAAAAAATGTGAGAGAGTGAATTAAAAAGTACAATTCATCAGAAGTGAATTAATGGGAGGAGAAAGAGTGCTGAGAGGAGGAGAGAGAAAAATCAACTCACTTTTTCAGATAGTGCTGAGAGAAGGAGAGAGAAAAAACAACTTACTTTTTCAGAAAAAACAACTCACGTTTTGCCACCAGTTTTTATACATGTCACCCGTTTATGTCAACATTCCTGCCTCAGCGTTTGTACATGACACTAGTTCATATTTACTTGCCACTAGTGGGATTTTCTCTACTTTCATCATTCATCCATTATAGTTATTGGGACAATTTTCACTACTTTATCAAAACTTAGAGTAAGGCAGCGAGAAATAGCAAGCAAATTAATAAAGGATTAATTTTTAACTCTATTAAAAAAAAGTCATTCGATTAGATATCCTCTCATTTATAGCTTTTGATCACTACCCGTCCGTCTAATAGATATAAAAAAATTAATAAATGAAATCATATGAGGATTGAATGATGTAATCAATCTCCACTGTCCACCTACTTCTCTTTAAACTTATGAGAATTGTGTTTGATCATGTGCTTGATCATGAGGTCCGTCAAGTAAAATAATTTATGTGGCATGTAAAATCGTCTAGGCATCATGTATAATATATTATGTGTCATGTAAAATACATATGGAATTGTTTTACCTAACGGACCTTATGAAATGCGTTGTTGTAATCGCATTTTCCAGTTCAGTTTCCTTCATCTCTTACTATCATATGCGTTTGAATGTCATGCTTATAAAACAATTATGTATTATGAATCACTGTTTTGTGTAAGACATCGAGGTCTGTTTGAATTCCCTTGTATTATCTTTATAATGAAAATAAATTTATTAAATGAAAAGTATGATGCACCTGGAGACGCTTATGCTCCGGCTTTTGTAATTCAATATGTAGTTAGCACATTTTGTACTTATGGGAAATTTTAACATGTCACGTAATACCTTTGACATGATAGTTGATAGTTTTGACATGACAGTGCTTTATGCGCATCTTGGTCGACTGACCAGTGCGTTTTTGTGTCACTTATGATGCACTTGGAAACGGTTATGCTACATAACGAGGAATTGAGTATGTGGTATGGCGTTTAAAAACATAATGTTACATGACACATGAATTGTTTTACTTGACTCATGAATTGTTTTACTTGTCACTCGTGTTAATATATTCTTACACGGTACGAGACAAAAAATTGAATTTACTTGAGTTTCATGCAATGACTATAAAGAACTTTGTTTATGGAAACTCATTTATGACTAGATATGTAGTGCAAACGCATGATACCTTATAATACATATCTACACAAATCCATGATAGGGGTCTGAACTGCCATGAGTTGATCCATAGTTGCACCCTAAATGACATTCAAATGAAAACACAAATCCGTGACAGGGGTCTGGACGTCAAGCAAAATTAGTTTGATCTCGCAGGGTTACCGGAGAAGGAGAATTGAACCCCATTAGAAGCAGTAGTGTCATTCTTCTTCTCGTCTTCCTCCAAGCCAGAGCCCTCAAATTTGAGATGCACATCTCTCCAATGTAGCGAAAACCCGCGTAGACAATCCATGCTAGAAACAAAGCAATTTGGACAAGTATGTTGCAAGCTTTCAAAGAAAGACGAGGCACCCGCAATCCAAACCCAAAATTCTATTCAAGTTGGTTTTGATTATATGATATGGGAATTGGGTGCAGTGGGATGAAATTGGGTGCAGCAAACGCCTTCCTCCACAATCACCTTCAATGGCTCGACAACCCGCCTTGTCCTATAACCAATACACCAAAATGAATATTTCCTCTTACATGACAGTTATCAATTAATTACATGTTACATACTACGGTTGATATGACAGTCAAAGGGACCCTAATTACCTCTTCGATTTTTGTAGGAGATGCATCCGACACACCCCCTTGTCCATCACATTGTCCCCAAAAGTAGGTTAACTGTAATGATTAGATGTAAAAAGTAGGTTAAGTGTAATGATTAAAGCTAAAAAGACATGTATTTTTGATAAAATTACATGGGCTAAAAAGACATGTATTTTGAGACGGATGGAGTATTTGTTAAAAAAATATAAATGACTACTTTTTCAGTTAATTAAGCAAAGCAATTAATACACTCTTCAAGAAACATGACTCCGGCTGTTTTCCATGTTCCGACAAAGAAATAGGTAATATATTATTCATTCATAAAAAAAAAAAAAGCATTAGGTAATACACTGTACATTCATCTTCTTCATTTCACACAGGCTTCGATCAGTTGCACTGCCTCATCTTCTCCGCCTCCTCCTCCAAGCACGGGTACGATCAAAGAGGACAAACGGTTGGTGATGGTAGACTTCGTAGTTGGTGATGGTAGCGAATTGGTTGGCAAATAACGAGACAACTTCGTACACCCACAATAGCAGATATAAATTACCACCAACGTTGGTACATGCAACCCTTCTATTTCATCATTATTCCAGTCTCAGCGTTTGTATATGACATCGGTTAATATATACATGACGCTATGTGGTTTCCTACTGGACACCCTATGGTTGTCTACTGGACACATTTTGGTTTTTTTCCAGTCTACGCTCAGCTATCGTGCTAGTTGGAGAAAGCCAACGCTGGAGCTGCTGTTGGAGAAAGCCATTGCCTACACTGCTGCATGAAGAACCGAGCCTAGACAGATAAATCGAAGAAGAATGAAGAGTCGAAGAAGGCACCACTCTTTGTCCGACAGAAGAAATTCGAAGGAAGAAGAGAGATAGAAGACAAAGAAATCGAAGAAGAAAGAAGCTCTTCAATGGAGAGAGGGAGAGGGAAAGGGGGTTTAGGAGAGTGGTGAAGACAATTTTTTAAATAAAATTGTCATCTCTCTCTCTTCCTCTCTCCCCATGCTCACATCACTCATTTCTCTCTCCTCATTTAATGCAGCAGGTTTTCCCTTCACTTTTAACCGGACGTGGTGCAAATTTTTAAGGGGGGAGGGTTAACCCTTGCAAATTGTATGGATAGTGGATTAGGCATACAAAGTTGAGCGGGTCAAGAGTCATTTACTGCCATTTCCTCTATTAAATATGTACATAGTACATATTTATTACGTTAGTTTACTAAAATATTTATGCACAAATGGATTGTGGCTACATAATATTTTAATAATTTATTTCGACCTCAAAAAAAATATATATAAATAAAATAACAATGATTAAATAATCAATTTTGATTTAAATAATTCTCTACACAAAAAATAATCTAGATATAAATAAAATAAAACCTATCAAATATTATATATTTATGAATTAATATTTTTGGTAAGTAGATTTGGAAATAGATTTGGGTAGAGATGGACTCATTCCGAATGAGGGTGTCGATGGAGGGGGGAGTAGATTTGGAAAAAAAAAATTACGAATTTTAATTTATATTTTGAGAGAATCTAAATAAAAGATATTTAGATTGTATATAATCTATCAAACTAATTTTCTTTATATCTATATTTTTTTGTTGGAAAAATGTATTTTTCCCTAGGATCAACCACAACACGCCACGTATGACTTTATGCATCGGTTTTCATATAGGTATATATAGATTTCAAGCCTATTTTTTGAGCAAATAGGTTAAGAAATTTAATTATGAAAATTTCCTTATCAAATAAAATATATTAATATTAAAATAAGCTAAAATAATTTAATTTGGAAAAATCTTTTTTAATTAAACTCCTTAACCCATCGGTAAAACCAATTTTATTATTATATCAATGTTTTTTTATATATATAATTTACGTCATTGTTGAGATTCTTAATTTTAAAAATATTTCTCCAATTTTATTTTATTTTTTATTTTAAAAAAAATGTTTTCCTATGATTCACCTATGAGGCTATGATTTATAAGGTTCATCACTTATGTTTCAAAAATATAAGTTCGAACATCAATCTGTAAGATTGTCAATAACTGAGTCCCTTGAGGATCTCAGAGATCTACTCATGTATATATATTACTAGGGTAAATACCCACGGTTATACAATCGTAACTATACAAGATTTACTTCTAAGACTATATAATCTCTAACATCATCCCTCAGTCGCAGCATGAGGAGAGCGAATGGAAAGAATGGAACGAAAAGAAGTAAATAGAGGAGTAGGTAGACCTTTTGTGAAGATGTCCGCATACTGGTGAGCTGAAGGGACATGTAAGACGCGAACCTGGCCAAGGGCGACCTTCTCTCAAACAAAATGGATGTCGATCTCGATATGTTTGGTGCGCTGGTGTTGAACCGGGTTCTACGATAGGTAAATGGCGGAGACGTTATCACGGTAGACAAGAGTTGCCGACCTAAGGGGGACGCGGAGCTCACACAGGAGATTGCGAAGTCAACACGTCTCATCCACAGCGTTGGCGACCCCCCTATACTCAGCCTCGGCGCTCGAGTGAGAGACTGTAGCATGGCGCTTCGAGGACCAGGAAACAAGATTGTCACCAAGGTAGACGGCGTAGCCAGATGTAGAGCGGTGGGTCTCCTGACAGTCGGCCCAATATGCATCAGAGTAAGCGGTGAGCCTGTCAAAGTGACATCGTCCCAAATGAAGACCCATATCACCAGTACCCTTCAGGTAGCGGATGATCCGTTTGAGTGCCTGAAGATGATGCTCGCGGGGATCATACATATACAAGCAAATCTGCTGAACCGCGAAGGAGATGTCCGGTCTGGTGAAGGTCAAGTATTGCAGGGTGCCCGCAAGGCTGCGGTAGGCAGTGGGGTCGACAACCTTGGGACTAGAAGTGGCATCAAGCTTGACCTTGTAGTCGACGGGGGTAGTGGCAGGCTTACAGGCGGCCATTTAAGCCTTGTCAATGATCTCATGAGCATACTTCTTCTGATGAAGGAACAACTCATCGGGGGAACGAGAGATAGACACTCCCAGGAAGTAGCTGAGGGGGCCAAGATCAGTCATGGCAAATTCAGATCGCAGACAGGCCATCAGACTGGAGAGGAGGTCAGGGGAAGAGGCAGTGAGCACGATGTCATCCACATACAGAAGGAGATATGATGTAGCAGGTCCCTCATGAAACACAAAAAGTGAGTGGTCTAACTGACTGCTCTGAAATTCCAATCGGTGAAGGTAAGTGGCGAATCGATGATACCAGGCACGAGGCGCGTGTTTCAATCCATATAGGGATTTCTGAAGCAGGCATACGTGTGTAGGACGAGCGCAATCATAGAAGCCTGGGGGCTGATGCATGTAGACAGTTTCTTGCAGATCGCCGTGGAGAAATGCATTCTTGACATCGAGCTGATGGATGGGTCAGTTCTTGTTGAATGCAATGCTCAGGACTGTATGAATGGTGGCCGGTTTGACCTCAGGGCTAAAGGTCTCATCACAGTCGACACCAACCTCCTAAGACTTGCCGTTGACAACAAGGCGCGCTTTGTGGCGTTCCAGGGTGCCATCAGACCTGTACTTATGTTTGAACAACCACATGCAGTTAATGATATTAGAGTCCCGAGGCCTTGGAACGAGGTCCCACGTGTCATTTTTAATTAAAGCACTAAACTCATCGACCATGGCGGCGTGCCAGTTCGGGTCTTGTAAGGCCTTTTGTGGTGATTTAGGGAGAGGGGATATGTTTGTAGAAGGGGTGAGGAGGTTGTACTTGGGGTTAGGTTTGAAGATCCCGAATTGAGACTGGGTCTTCATGGTTGGGGCGAAGGGAGCTGCAGGGGCAGCAATGGGAGGAGCGGCGGGGGTGGCATATGTTGCAAGGGGGCGTGGGGTGCGGCGGCCGCGGTCGCGGCATTGGCGGCACAGGGGCGGTGGGCGCAACAACTTGCAAGGGGGCGATGGGTGCGGCGTCTACGGGCGCAGCATCACGCCGCGACTGCGGTATTGGGCGAGGGGGTGTACCAGCATCGCCGGGCGTAGCATGTTGGAGGATATGGGGAAGGAGGGGTGTGAAGTCGTCATCGGCGGGTGCGGTGGGGGGTGAGAAGGCGTTGATTTAGGTTGGGTGGCAAACGGGAAAGTTTGTTCGTCAAAAATCATGTGGCGAGACATTAATACCATGTTGGTGTCTAATCGGAGGCAATGGTAACCCCTATGATTGGGGGAGAAGCCGAGAAAGACATATTCAGTTGACCGCGGGGATAGCTTGTGAGGGGCGGTGGCACTCAAATTTGGGAAGCACAAGCACCCAAACACCCGGAGATGATCGTAGGACGGTTGGCGGTGATAGAGGGACAATGTGGGGTTGGATGAGTTGATGGATTTGGAGGGAAGTATGTTGTGGAGGTAAGTGGCCATATTGAGGGCCTCGACCCAGAAGGAAGGAGGGAGGCAAGCATGTTGGAGGAGGGTCCTGGTTTAATCATTGAGAGTGCGAAGGACGCGCTCTGCCTTCCCATTTTGAGGTGAGGTTTGTGGACAAGAGAAACGAAGGGTTATTCCATGTTGGGTGCAAAAAAAATGAACCAAGCGATTATCAAACTCGTCTCCCATGTCGCATTGGATGGTTTTAAGTGGTTGATTTAATTGAGTTGCGACACGAGTGTGGAACTCGACAAGGTGTGTGTATGTTTCGGACTTCTGGCGAAGAGGAAACACTCAAACAAAGTTCGTGAAATCATCAAGAATCACCAAGTATTAACGGAACCCACTAGGACTTAGGATGGGGGATGTCCACAAATCACAATGAATAATATCGAAAGGTGCAAAAGTATGGGAATGAGAATACTTAAAGGGTACTCTCTTGCTCTTGGCAATTTGACATGAAGAATGAATGGCGGAGGCCTTATTGCAAGAAATAAAACGGTTTGAGCGGAGAGTGTCCATGACATGATCACTAGGGTGTCCTAGACGAGCATGCTAAATGTCCAAACGGAGGGTGATGTTGGCAGAAGGGGCGGCGGGAGCTGTCTGACTAGTTGCGGCGGTTACGGGGTATAGGTCTCCTGAGCTATTGCACCGCATTATTGGGGTCCCCGTACGTAAATTCGTCACAAGAAAACCAAAGGGGTTAAATTGAATCGCCACGTGATTATCGATGGTGAATTGGCGAACGGAGATAAGATTTTTGACAAGGGCAGGGGCAAGGAGCACATTATTGAGTTTCAAAGAGCAGTCAGTGGGTAGGGTAGCAGGGCCCGAACCAACAATTGGAATAGGATTTCTGTTCCCGACATAAATCGAAGGCAAAGTGCTAGAATTAAAAACATTTTGTAGGTTACTTGGATTGTTCGTCATGTGAGAAGAGGCCCCGGTATCCATATACCAATTTCCGCCCGGCTGCTAAAGAGTCAAAGGGGTCGTGGGTTGCGACGACGACGGCGCTGGTTGTGCTGTATACAGCACCTGCGGTGGAGGGGGGGGGACCAGGTGGCAGTAGGGTTGCTGCAGGTTGGGTGGGGGGTAGCCGGGTCGGGTGTCCTCCCTAGATAGCATGCTGGAGCGACCAGGAATGTCGGCAGCGAGGAATTGAAGGTGTCGGCCATGGCGAGGGGTTAGGGCAAGGGACATGCGGCGGCGGCTAGAGTGTAGGAGGCAGCGGCGGCGTCAGTTTGCGGCAGCGGCTGACTAGGGGTGCGGCGGCTAGGGTTAGCGGCGGCAGGCGTGTGTACGACGGTGGCTGGCGAGGCAGCGGCGGCAACAGGGTGGTGTGGCGGCGACGGCGGATCGAATTTGTGAAACGAAAAATTAGGGTTTCACAAAGAAGGCGGATACCATGTAAGATTGTAAATAACTGAGTCCCTTGAGGATCTCAGAGGTCTACTCATGTATATATATTACTAGGGTAAATACCTAGGGTTACAATCGTAACTATACAAGATTTACTTCTAAGACTATATAATCTCTAACACAATCTATAACTATAGACGTCAAACACTTAGGGTGTGTTCCTGCCAAAAAAAACAATTAAGGGAGTGTTTGGGAGGTGACGGAGAAAAACCCTTGAGAATCGGGTCGAGGTGTTTGAGAAGGGATTGGACAGGGTGGAGAAAGGGAGGTAGAGGGGATGGAAGGGGATGGAGTTAGAGGATTTTCCCCATCCTAGAAGCTAAGGATGAAGGGAGCGGAGAATGGGGGTGGATGAATTCTTCACCTATTTGCCCTTGCACCCCATAAATTTTACTAGAGAAACGGCTATGAGACATGCGCTGATTAGCTCGCCTTGAGGAATCTAATCATGTACCGGAGTGACAATATATGCGATCATTTCAATGTAATCGGCATTGATGGAGCAAAGGGCATGGGAAGATGACACAGACACAATCGATTTTTCGCTCAGTTGGAGGTGAAGGGATAGTTCCTCCCTCAAATCTGTATATCCTTATCGAAGGATTTGATTGATAAGGAGGAGAGCTTGAGTTACGGTTGAAGCAAAGGACGAAGGATTGGTGCAACAAATCGGAAGAAGTGAGAGAGAGGGTGGGAGGAGGGAGAGGAGGAGAGGCACAAAAGCCGTTGGAGGTAGCAATTGGGTTCATATTCAACTCTTTTTCATTTTTTTTTATTAGGTAATGATTCAAGTGAGACGGGGCGCCCCTACCCGAAAGCATCCTGACGGATGAGGTCAAGAAGACCTGAGTGAGTATATGGATTAGATCTCCTGGTAGAAGAGTTTTTTTTATAAGCACATAATCTGATTCTTTGATGAAAGTATATATTAAAAAAAAAATGTTCATTCGGTTCATATATGGAAGCATGATAGTTGTAGGTGTTTTCTTTGTAAGGTGGGAGTGGGAGCCTTCATTATTATTTTTTATTTTTTTTATTGGGAAATAATTTGGATAGGAGCAACCTATCCAAAAGCATCCTTCCGGATGAGATTCTGCAGATCTATATTGAGGATTATGGGATACCTCGAAGCAGTGTGGTCAAGGTGTGCAACCTTGTCAGTTACCCTGTTCCCAGAATGGGGTACATGAGAAAAGGATACTTTTCTCATGTCGGTTAATGTAGATGTGATGTCTGACATTATCAATTCAATTTCCCATGGGCAAGGTTATTAGGATCGGGATTCTAGGATCAAATCACAATAGGGTTCGTGGATCGGATCGTAAGATCCCATTAGGGGATCGTAAGATCCCATTAGGGGATCGTAAGATCCTCGAAATATAATTAAATAATAAAATAAAAATATATATAACAAAGTTGCTTAATTTAAAGTTCTAGAATGAGGGAAAAAATGTTAGTTACACAATATATTTTGATTTTAAGACATAAAAATCTACATTTACGACCTTAGACATTGTCATATTGGTTAAAAGACTCGAAAACAATTGTCTCTAAGCTATTTTTCACGTTCCTTACATGAATGTGTACATTTAAACACCCTAAAATCAACCCAGGAAACAAAACAAATGTTTAAAAAATACATATTGTTAATAAAAATAGGATCTTCAGGATCGTGTGGGATCGTAAGATCCTATCGATCCATTAAGATTCTAAAGATCCCATTGTAGATCCTACACAAAAAAGATCCTATGCATAGATCCGGATCGGGCCCCTAGGTAGGATCGTAGGATCTTAAGATTCTAAAGATCCGGATCGGGATTCTAATAACAATGCCCATGGGGCATCGACTCTGTTTTTGTAAATAGTCAATGATAATCTTTGAGTCACCTTCAATGTTAAGATTCTGTATATTGAGCTTTTTTGCTTCCATAACCCCTAATCTAAGCGCAAGAGCCTCAACAACCAAAGGGGATTTGGAGCCAAGCCTCTGAAACGCTAGATGGATTGGTTTGCCTTGCCAGTCTCGAATAATGATTCTAGGACTGCTTTCTTGTGTTTGACGAGTTGATCCGTCAAAGTTCAATTTGAATACCCCAAAGGGAGGTTTGAACCATTTCGCTTGCCCTTTTTTCTTATTTGGGACTCTTAATACTATTTTAGGGTTGGGAGATTTCGGGTTTTCAGTATTATTGTCCTCATCCCAACTAATGGCTCAGTAGAATGATTTTTAATAAATTCTATCATAGTTGTATTTGTGGGGAATTGTTCGTTTTTAAAAGTCATTCTGTTTCGAAAGTACCATTTTGCCCACCACAAAATGCACAAAAGAAAATAGAATTCTTTTGTGCATTTTGCCCTCCACAAAATAGCAATCTTTTGTGCCTTTGTCTTTTGAAACAGAGGCCCCCAGCCAGGCCATGACCTGACGAGCATCTCTGTTGTTCGTTGCAATTTGCATAATTGTGTGGAGCCTTCATGATTGACGTTCATAAAAATAAATCAAAATCCTCATCATCAACAATTACACTTGACTCTACTTGTCACTCCGCAGAAGGCATCGAAATGTGGAGCTATAAAACACAAGAACTAAATCATCACAAAGTTGATAACTAGAGCGATCAACTATGCGAATTAGACATTCGGATCAACCATTCAGCAGTAGCAAGCCGTGTTTGAAGCTTGTAAAACAGTAGTGCCTCATTGTGGTCCTTCGAGAATCGAGATCATATAACCACTTCCAACGAACACCCGTCATCAACCAGTGTCTAGTGTAGAGGCAAGCAAAATGCCTCGCCGCTCGAATAAAATGAACCAACTCTCGAGGTATCGAGTTTACCTTCTGAGTTAGGGGTCAAGGCCCAGACAAGGAAAATGTTCATAAACCTGTTTCCTCCAGCTTCGAACGTAGGATATATGCAGGTGATCCAGGGTTACATTTAGGTTTGATATTCATGAGCATTTCAGATGGACAACCGGAATGTGGCATCTTCATCTGAATGTATGCGAGTCAAATCGCTGACACAGCAGGAAGAAATGAACCAGGAATGGAAAAAACAAATACAATTATTTCTTAAACATGGCTGTGAGAAACTACACTGAACGCTGTTAAGCCAAAAAAAAAAAGGGGAGAAAAATGCACAAGGAATGGATAAAAACGTATAAACAGCAGGAAAGTGGGTCTAAAATGATCAATTTCCATTCATTTCATTTCATTACCATCCCTGTATATTTAAACAAATTCGGTCATCAACAAAAGGTAAATTACATGCAAAGACATTATTTTCCCATTTTCTATTTCGGTGATGACTGATGACAATGTGCAACTTCTTTTTTGCAATGAGAACAGGCACAAAGAGAAGCTTTGCTTTCCTTTTGAGAAGAAGGGGAAAAAAAAGATCCATTCTATCTATTTCACAAAATAAATCAACAAATCACCTGTAGACTGATATCACAAAAAACATGGAACTCACCATTGAGAGGGCCAGCGGGATTATCCAATGAATGATAAGGGGTCAGTACTTCTCTCTGAATCCCGGTTAAAGGCGTCAAAGGGTGACCCAGATATAGCACTGGAAGCTCACATATATAGCTCAAGGTCCCCGTCATTTTGCATCCACAAGAGCCCGTTCAAACAACCCAGGATATGTGTACCACATTCCGGTTCATCTTTACAGCTCCACTTCCTGGAGATCTTCCCCATTGTGTCCTGGTTGCTGTTCACTTGGCAAGTAAATTTTGGGAGGAAAACCTAATGTCCCTCCAAAGGCTTGGGGTTCGACATTGTTTGGATGCATCAGATTGTCTCCTGGGTTTGCTCCACTCCATGATGCTGTTCGCCGTGAATGATGGAAAGAACTGTCGCCATTTGGCATCATTTCCCTTTTGTTGGCTACTAAGTTGTCCACGCTTGGATGCCGTTGCAATGGCACTGTGGGTGCATACCTGTGGGGTTCTGATGGCGTTGGCAAATAAGTGTTGCTCTGATCAGGTAATGTTGAAGTAATTTCTGACGTGGGAGGTCCGCTTCCGTTAACTTGCGGACTTTCTTCTCCAGCTGCTACTGGACTAGGCATAAAAAACTTGGCATTGGCAAAGCCAGCAGGTTTTGTAGCCGGAAGGGAAGGTGATTGGAATGAATTTACTTGACCTCCACCACCTTTATTGAAGGTGTCAACATACCTGCAAAAATTCAAACAAAATATGATATTATATAATTTCTTAAAACAAAATAAAGGTGTATGACTGTATGAGGGATCTATATGACATTCTTTTTAGAGTGCATGGTTGCATGTTTGCCTGAGATGAGTGAGCAAGTAAAAATGAGAGTGAGCCCGTCATAATTTCTATTCCCAAAACCATATGTAGTTTATAGGCAAACCTTGCAAGAAAGGTGAGTAATATGCAGCCGTAAAATCTACCACGTACCTAGCACGGACTCCCATCCGTCCACGAGAAGAGAACTGATTCATAGCAGGAGATATAGGCGGCATCACAGAACTCTTTTCAGCAGAATCTGGGCTTTTAAATTGAGGTTCGGCATTTGCATGGAATGTAGCAGCTGCAGAACCATCTGTCATGTGTTGATCTGGCATTCCATTCATAAACGCAGCTGTTGGTGGAGGCGGCAAGGCTGTTTCCTCACCTGGAGGTTCCACACCTTCCTCAACCCACCGTTTAAGTTTCTCATCATAATAAAACTTGTTTGTCTCGCCCAACTTAGCCTAGTAAATATTACAACGAATGTAAATTACAATATCAATAAAAAAAATGCTTACCTGAAGTCTTTAAAAGATATAATGAATAGAAAAAAAATAATTCTTATGTCATGTATGCAATATAGTTGATTCACATTCTTGAAAAATAAAAATTGCAGCAGTTACCTGATTGCCTGAACGAGCTCCCATGACCAAACCAAAAGTTTTCTGGAAAAGTTGTGAGCCAAATCTACCAATACGAGATGGAGCAGCAGAACCTGCTATGCTCTCTTGCGACCCAGAGGATGTTGAGGAGATTGATTTGTCAGGAGAATCAACCTGAAAGAACAACGCCGAATTAATCACAAAAAAACACAAAATATGCAACAGCATAGCATATCTTCATTCCCCATGATGAATTGGTCTTTCTCCATCACACAAACGAATTCCCAAGTTCCCAAGGACAATGCAGAACCTTAGGCCATAAATTAAAGATCGAGCATAAAATTGCTGAATAATGGTCGAGAAAAGTACCAACATCAAAAGGTAAGCATGAGTTAGTGACACATAACACCATGCAAGATATAACTGAGAATAGGCCAAGACAAATCCCATAACCCAGATTGTTTTTCGAATATCCTTCTGTCTTACAGCATGAGCTTAGTTTTTTTATAAAAGTAATTGTTTTGACAACAGAAATGGTATTAAAATATTCGATCTTTTCATATTTTAAAACCTATCAAACTTCATTCCTTTAATTACAGATGTTGGATATCTCATGGTGAAACCAAACACGTTAACAGGGTGTTTAGAGCTTACAGTCAGTAAGACACTACTGCAAACACAATTCTTGTGAAGGTAGTAACAAATTAAACAGCATATCGCTCCAAGAGCATGGAAGAAACATAAATAATACTATACTTTCGTCTGGATATAAAACAAATTGAAATGAGGGTATACCTTTCTGGGTGTTCTTCCAATATCTGGTTCTGAAGCACTTCTGTAATGCAACTTCCTGTTGCTGCTACCTGACCAATCATTTATGGGCTCTTGCGATGCTGAAGCTGTTAATGATGACATCGCCACTGTGGACTGACTGGTAGAAACCCTATTGCCTCTCAACTGATAATCATTTGTGATGTGTTGTCCATTACATGCAGATGCAGAAGGTGTAGGCGGAGGTAGTCCAACAACACGTTGTGCTGTACTATCAAATAAGTTCAGCAATTTACCGTACAGTTTCCCTGGAGCCAAATTTGCAGCATATCCACCCTGTAGATTGGGAATCTCAACGGTTCAATAAAGACAGACATAATGAACAAGAACAAATAAATCAAAACAACGTTGTCTTATTGTTACCTGCTGGTGGGTTTTGATCCGTTCCTCAAGAGAGGAGACCAAGCTTCTCCACGCTTCCACTTCTGGCGATCTTCCAGTTTTCAGAGACTTCAAAATTGCTTGACAATATCTAAGAAATGTAATCATGTCTCATTAAGACATGCTCTCTAGAAAAGTGAAATGCATTTTAGAATGACAGCCAAAATACTTACTTTAAAGAATCTGATAATTTTCCAACTTCAGCCAGCATATTAGCATATACTATCTTATATGGTTGGAAAGGTAGCAGGAGGGACTGAGAATTACCAAGCACCTTCGCATACTCAAACAATTCAGTTCTCTATGACAAAGTGAAAAAATGAGTCAGAAAAGCCATCAAGAAACGAAAATATCAGGGCTTCCAAAACTTAACACAATCTGAGAATGTTAATGTTTGGCACCTTATATAAATATAAATATATATATATATATATATATATATATATATATATATATATATATATATATATATATATATATATATATATATATACCCTAACCCATCATGAACCGGCCTGATTGACCCATAAATCCATATATTGATCCTGATCATTCGCACTGATCTTATTAGCGAATGATCAGGATCAATTCTCCATTTTTTAGTGGCAGGATCGCTAGAATAGTACATTTGGAATGAGCATCAAATTACACATTTTGCTTGGATTTTCTCGCTTATTTAGATACTTGTTTCACAACACTACATCAGATTAATGCCTCCATTAAGAAATACCCCATCTATGAACAATGAAGGACACAAACGCACCTGAATAGCATCTGGAGTGGAAAAAGTTCTAGGGTTCTTCCAGTGGTCTGCACCTATAAGACATAGTCTTGCACTGTCTGAAAATGGCTCAAAATTGGCTTCTGCAACCAAATAACAGATATGGGCTGCAGTAACCTGCAGAAAGCTCCAATACAAAAAATGATCAGAGTGGATTAAGACCACTGTATAATTCATAAATACAAGTTAATGGAATAAATGAAAGTAAGATATTGTGGATCTATTTTATCAATATAACAAAATAATCAGCATTAACAAATCTCCAGCATCCACTTCATTGCATCTAAATATGCTAATGTCGAGTCTAGCATATGGCACATCCTTACTCTATAAGTTGGACAAAGTGCTTTTGCTCTTTATCAAGTACAAATGGTGAATTTTTCCCCGGTCTTGGATGACTCTATATGCATCTAAATACCTTCACTATAATCGTGTCAATATTTATCTTTTTTCCTTATAAAAGGGACAAAAGGATTTTAAAAAGATGAAAACATGGTCTGACAAGGTAGAATAGTGGTTTAGAGAAGACCGGTCAAATATGAAATTTAGCAATTATTATCGTCAAACTCAAGCACATAACAATGCTCAAAGAGAGTAGCCCAGAAAGCTCAGTAACTCCCGAGTGCCAATAGGATTAGGCACTTCTATGCAATGAAATGGGTGTAAGGAATAAAAAACAATTTGAAGGCAGTTAAAAATTTAAAAGTAACCATGAAAATCATACCAGACCCTTGTCTTTCCAGAGGCAATCTCCAAGATGAGTAATGACAAGCTCATCACCTTTCGTTCTATTGGCTGTTATGATGGCCAGATTTTCTTGCCATTTATCAAGCATGCAATTCGACCCCATCTGTAATCCGTAGGGAAGAAAAAATTTATGAATATGGAAATGAGGAAGAAATAACAAAACCAAATAGTAATGAGAGACTTTATTCAAATTGTTTCGTTAAATTGTTTCAGCAGAGTCTTATGGAATTCAAGTCATTGTCATAGATAGTTGATTGGATTCCTGTGTACAAGCTAAAAGGCTAAAAGCTATGTTCATTGAAACAAAAAGATCAATTGTGTTTCAATAGTGTTTCAAAAGCTTCACAAAAAACATGAATTCATGATGAAGCCCTTAAACATCCAACAAAAGAATCAGCGCAAATATTAAGATTAAGTTGAGTTTATTCAAATCTATGATATAATCAAATTAAGGAGAAAACAGAAGCATTTAAAAAAATCACAGATGCAATTCAAGAAAAAAACAATCATGCAAATAAAATTATGTGACTGAACCAAAAGGGATAAATAGCTACCTGCGCTGGAATAGATCCATTAAATGAATTTGATTGATTGAAGTTTGTTGCTGAATTGGAAAATACTTCAGCAGGTTGCCCAGCGACAAGAAGGCATAAAGTCCTTAAAGGTCCACCAGCTACTAATTGCTGTATGGCCATTTGCTTTACAGTCTCACTGTAGAACTGCATGTACAAGTTTATTGATACTTTTTAAATAAAATCATGCAAACACTAAAATACAGTATTGTTATGATATCAAAAAAATTCTTCAACTTGATTGAGATCCAGCCACCCAAAGCACCAAGAAAATGATAACTACTGTAATTACCAGATCACCTAGTTGAGCAGCAATGACAACAGCTAGTCCCCACAATTGACCTTCTTGGGCACATTGTAAAGCCTCTATCTTTCTACCAGTTACAAGAAGCTTCTCAACCTCAACAGCTGTGGCCTGAAGTAATAATGAGCTAAGCAAACCTCTACTCTGAAAGATACCACATACAAGAATTTAGATCAAATCAAACTAAGTGATGAATACCTGGATTTGTTCTACAGAAGGCAAGTTCTGCAAGCAGTTTGTATGAGCAGCATACTGTGTAAACTGTCCATCATTTCCTTTGGCAGATGCAAAGAGCTTTGCCAAAGCGGACTCAGGGCAATCACCTTCCTAATCATAGTAAAACTCTCAGGTCAATTCTTGTACAGCTAGACCATTGGCTATTCACAACAAAGATTCAAGTATGCGAGAATGAAGCAAGAGAGGTAAAAGTGTCCAAACATGTTGACAATCACATAAAGCAAGACACTGCCTTCATTCTGTCAATAGATATTCAGAAGACCATTACAGGAAGATGACAAAAATACAGGAACAATCACAGAAGATACCAGCATTGAAAAACTTATCAAACATTCCATTTGGGAAATAATTCTTATCAAAGCAAAGAATATTTCAATATATAACATAGTATTATGTATAAAACCTTACATGAGATGGAACTAGACAAAGGAAAGTTCTACCTTCAACCCATGATCTGTGCCAAAAGGAGTTCGCAACTTCCCATAATACTGACATGCAATTTTCAACAGCGAGAAAAGCATCCTTGTAAGTTCAGCTTCTGCATAGTCATTTTCCGGAACACCACTATTTGCAGCCATGTCATCAATCCATTTGTTCAATTCTTTATTTCCAACATTACCAGAAACCAAGGGACCAGGGAAAGATTGACTGCAGAGGGTGTGGAAGTAATCACTAACAGTGAATCCCACATTTGTGCCATCGGTTTTAGGCATCACAACTTCCATCAAGTTGAGAACATTAACCACAGGCCCTGCTGAGTCCTTCACAGTATATTAAAACAAACTAAGTCCAAATTCACAAAAAAAAAAAAAAAAAAAAAAAAGACAAAAAATCATACTAACTATTTTTCCATCTATCTATGGACAAGACTAACTTTATATTCCACTAAGGCCAAGGTATGCTGGAGGTGGTGTCATATTTGAAAACCACCAAGCCAAGAAAGAAAAGGTCTAACCTGGATTCCAAATGATGATACAGCAGAAGAAAGGTGGTCCTTCATTACTGTGAGTTTTCCACCAAATCCAAAGGCAACAAGAGCATGCGGAGGACGCCCGTCTGGTGATCTCCCTTCAGCAGGATTATAAGGAATTTGAGAGCCCCTCTCAAGTTGTTGCTTTGAAAATTTCGAAAAATCATTGTCATTGCAGGAGGCAGGGGCAAATTGAGATTGATAATTCAGTTCATAATTATGGTTGTTGTGATTTTGGTTGAATTGTGGATCTGGAACAAAGCCTTGAAACCCATAAACTCCATTGCTTCCCCCATAACTTTGATTAGTCTGATTAGAGAAAGTTGGAGCAGTAGATGCCATATGAACATCCCTACTCTTTGTGGAATCTTCTACATGGCCACTTTGATTTGGAACAAAGTGTTGGCCCCCATAAATACCATTACTTCCATCAAATCCACGAATGGCGCCGAAGTTTACAGCACTAGAAGCCACAACATGGGTCCTGTCCATGGAGTCTGCATGACCACTTTGCACATAGCTATTCATATGTAGTGGCTGTGCACAAAAATTAGCTTGCGGGATCTCAGAGAGTGACTCGTTTTTCAACATGCCTGTAGTATGTTCATTGTAATCATTCACAACACTGACACTACCCACAGCTTGGTCTTGAATTTGGCTATAGTTATCATCACCATGTTGACCATAAACAACATGATTTTCCTGAAAATAATCTGCTGGAGCATTTCCATTTTGTAACGCCTGACTATGATCCAGACTCTGTACCTGATTGAGGGATGCAGTATATGATTCCAATAACTTCCATTCTTGAGCAATTGTATCATAATACCAACCAGGATACTGCGGATCAAAGACCATGTTTGAAGGATAATTATGAGTCTCAACAGAGGTCTGATCCCAGCAAGCCACATTGTCACTTGAACTTCCTGGAATAGCATTTTCCGTAGCAGGCTGAAATGTCGGCTGCATATAAGAGTCATTAGTTTGCTGCTCTGGAACATTTATTTGACCTGGTAACTGAGATACAGCAATGTCATTCTCCTGGTTATTTTTAATTGGATCGGAGCCATCAACTTGGAGCCACTGCCCAGTACTCGGGTCATATCTCCAGCCAGGATACAGACTCTCCCAATACTGAATACTATTTACATCTTGAACTTCAGAGTTATTCTCAGTGTATGTTACACCATTTTGATTCTCTTCATGTGCCACATAATTGTTATTTTCAGCATACACATCATTCCTCAGATTCTCATCAGGTTGCAAAGGGCTACTCAAACTACGAATCTCAGCTGCAGTAGATAAGGCAGCAGCTACATTGTCTGATCCAACCATTGAATTTTCAGGCACTTGCCCAAAGGAGTCTTCAAAGTTGCCTTCAATGCCACTAAAAAAGTCATTGCCAATATCACCATTCAAATCAGAGCCGAAGGCACTCCACTGAACCTCTTTAACCCCTCCTCCCTCATTTCTCTCACTAATGACCATTGAATTCAATGAATCATTTATACCATCGACACCCTCAACATAATTGCTAGTGTCATTTTCAACCTCACCTTGATTTTCTGTTACTGGTTCAATTGCAGCCTCAACCAGAGCTATATTATCACTGCTAGGATAGACATGGAAAGAGCCAGCATCATCTTTCACGCACTCTTCCCCAAATACACCTTCAAATCCGTCAATGCTATCGAATCCATCTCCAGAAGTGCCAGCTTCGCCAATCCCGAGCTCTCCAAACGCAAGCACTTGAACAGATTCACGATGCTCCACAACAGCAGCACTAGATCCGGAAGCATCACCCTCATCTTCAACTAATTTATCAAAAAAATCCTCATCTGTTTGATCCTCCAGTGGGAACGGAGGAGACGCCATTGCAAACGACACCTACCCCGAGCTATCACCCCTCAGATCAGGCAACCTCAGGATCTAATCCCCTAATTTACAGTACTTTCATACCCTAAAAATAAACAATATCCAGCTAAATTCCAACTCCACGCAAAAAGGCCACAAATCCAGGACCTGAAACGCAAAACAACCGAAAATCAGACCGCAATTCAGGTAATTTGGAGCTAAAACATTCAAGATCTAGGGTTTTTTACGCGAATTAATGCCACACGACGTACCAATAGGAAGCAATTAAGATAAAGCAAAAGCCATAAACAAAAATGAGATTAATCTTCAAAGGTTTGGAGAGAGATGGGGATGAAAATGGGAGGAGAGAGATGAGACAATACAAGTATTTCGCTCCACCCGACAGATCACCGCACCCACCGGCCACCACAGAGAGATTTCATGAAATTAAATGTTTTTTTTTTCTTAAAAATGGATTATGGAGTATTATTCAATGCTGATTTATTTGCACAAGTTACCCTTCAATAAAGGTATTTTGACAAAAAACTGGCCTGATTTCTTCATATTGGTAAAATCAATCCAATATTCCGTATGGGGAGGGGTTTATAATAATCCATTTGAAGTTGAAAAGGTTAATTAATTAAAGTTATAAAGATTCGGATCGAATTTCCAAAGTAGAGCAATCAGATCTGTAGCAGCTCCTAGAAGAGCTAGCTTGAGAGGACGATCCTGACTTTCATCTTCTATTATTGGAAGGTAATGAAAATCGTCGGTTACAATAACTTGTACCTCATATATACATATACCCTTTCTACATTACATGTAACTCCCCCTTATTTCCTTTATTTACAAAATGCATTTCTTTTGTTTCATCTATTCACAAGCACACCATTTTATTCTTCCTATCTACTCAACCACCAATCACACATACATTCCATATACCCTCCTTAGAGTGGACATGTGTAATGAAACACAAGACCAAACTTGAAACAAGGGAACATATGATGCTGAGCCCCAAGGGGATTAGTGAAGATATCAACAATTTGAAGCTTAAATGGATGTGAATCATAGAGAATATAGATGAGGTCGTCTTGAAAAAGCTCGCGAATGAAATGGCAATCAATCCGAAATTGTTTAGTCTCGTGATAACTAGAGGCGGATCTCAGTGCAAGCAAACCCAGCTGCCGCTGGGTAGAAAATTTTGGATTAAGTTAAAAAAAAATCTTGCTGGGCATAAATAATTATAATCTCAGTTTATTTTTTAACAAAAACTCAAAAGATGGACAAAGGACATGATAGTTCGGTGAAGAGATATATTGCACTTTCTTTTCACTGTCGTTCTTTCGACTCCTTTTAATTGCATTTACAATTTTTTGTTTTCAAAATCTGAAAATTGATAGATTTTTTTCATAGTTTGCTAGATTAGTTTAATCAATTAAGAGTTATAAAAAAAACTCAAACAAGTTGTTACCGATTTGGGGGTATGGTTTCCTTAATTGAATTTTTGGCATGTAAAATTTTGTCTTTACCATGAATATTTTCGCTCACCTAGCTTTGGAACATTAGATCCGCCACTGGTGATAACCCTAATTAGCAGCCAAGTATTTGGCTGCGTTGTTGTCACAATACAGAGGAATATGGAGACAAACATCAACATACAGCACTCGGAGCAAACCTTTTGCCCAAACAACTTCAATTCCCATAGTCATTCACTTTCAGCTCAAGATTTGGAAACAATTTTTTGTTTCTTAGTCTTCCATGATACTAAGACATCACCCAAGAACACACAATAACCAATCATAGAATAATTAGCAAGCCATTGTTACTCGAATAAAACAGCGAGCAATCCAATCAAGGAAATGATCTTCTTTTTTAAAGACTAGCAAGCTAATCCCTATGATTGTTGAACTTATCATATGCCCGAAAATTTCTTATTCGGTACAACTTCGTTGGTTGCATAGCCTTCTAGCTCATTAACAGTCCCTTTGAGGTATCTAAGGAGGAACAAATTAAGCTGCATTGAGATGTGGTTTTCTAGGTTCATACATGACTGTGTAAGTTGTTGAACTATGTAAGGAATGCCCGGGCATGGTAACGTTAGATAAAGAAGTTGTCCACCAATCTTCTATAGGACTTGGGATCATCCAAAACATCTCCATCAGAGGTGCTCAGATCGATGAAGATTCCTTTGCATAAGAAACTTAGCAATTTTGGAGTTCAAGGTGCCTAAATTTGACAACAAATCAACCATATACTTTCTCTGATTCAGCAAAATACCATGCTCAAACCTGGAAATATCCCTTCCCGAGAAATACCGAGCATGACCAAGATCCTTGATGATGAACACCCTATCAAGGTAAAGCCTTAATTGAGGCTATGGCCCTGTCATCATTTCCTGTAAACATCATATCGTCCACATAGACGAGGGATATGATGATTTGATTCCTAACTTTCCTTATGAACAATGAATAATCCTTCTTGGATTGTGTAAAGCCATGCAGCAACAAATGTTTGGTCAACTCTATGTTCCATTGCCTACTAGCTTGCTTCAAGACGTATAAGGACCTCTTCAATCGACAAACTTGACCCAGCGAAAGCCTTGCTATAACCAGGGGAGGCACCATGTACACCTTCTCATCACAATACTCATGTAAAAAGGCATTATTTACATCTAATTGATACAAATTCCAACCTCTCGCAGTTACAAGTGCAATGAGTATTCTCACAGTTGTGAACTTTGCAATTGATGAAAACGTATGCTTGTAGCCTTTGCCTTTCTCTTGACTATAACCCTTAGCCACAAGCCTTGCTTTATACCTTTCTACCTCTTCATCTAGCCTGAACTTCACTTTGTAAATCCACTTGCAACCTATAGCCATATGACCTACAGGAAGCTGTGTAAGTTCCCATTTGCAATTTGCCTCCAAGGCAGATAACTCCTTATCCATCGCCTCAATCCGAGCAGGATCCTTCTTAGCCTGATGAAAGGTAGTTGGTTGAACTATAGTTAATACATTGAACATATAATAAATATAATTTGAGGAATGGTGTTGTAGATTAAATAAGTCGATGACACTAAACACATCAAACAGAGACTATGTGGGAACATAACCAATCCTTCAAGAAGGGGCAACATCATAAACAAATCATTCAATTTAGTTGGCTTCACAATCTGCCTAGGAAGTCTAAGGCTCGGGCCCGAAGGGACCTTTTAGCAACCAGGAAGAGAAGTTAAAGAAATATAAGGTGACCTCTCATAAATGAACTGTAATGACGAGGACACTGAACCTTCTTGACTCTAATTAGGAGAAGTATTCACAATATGCGAAGACACATTCTTTAAACTTCTTATTGGAAGAGACACATATTGATCATCATCTCCAAAGGTAACCATTGGTAATTGAACATCAATAACACCTTTGACCATAACTGATTCATCCTTAAAAGGAAATATACTTTCACTAAAAATCACATGTTTTCCCACAAATACCTTATGACTGTCCAAATCATATATCTTGTAAGCTTTCTGACCCAGATGATAGCCTAATAAAATGCACTTCTTCGCAGTTGCATCAAACTTATATCTCAATTGCTTATGTTATAAAGCATAAGCAAGACAACATATGATCATGAGATTGTCATAACATGGTGACCTTCGAAACAATACCCCATATGGTGTTTTCCGGTCTAAAAATGCAGATGGCATAATGTTGTTTAAGTAAGTAGCTTACAATATGCATTCTCCCTTAAATTTGCAAGGCAAACAAGCATATATTCTTATGGCTCGAGCAGTTTCGACTAAATGCCTATTTTTTTATTCAACCGTACCATTTTGTCTAGGTGCCGATCTGTGATGCACAATACCTTTTCTCATGAGATCATCACTAAACTTTGGCTTGAACAAATTATGTATGATCCGAACACAAAACTATTTAATGTCGTGTTTTATCGGTTCGTGTCATTTTCGTATCGTGTCTTTTCGGTTTTGGGTTTTTTCGTTTCATGTTTTCGTGTTTTAGTGTCATATCAATCATGTCGAATTTTTCTGTAAACCCATAATTGTCCTTCATAGGCACATCTTGCACATTGACAACCATCTTGATCCCTGGTTTTCCTTTTGGTCTTGTGTTAAACTCAAGAATCCTCACTAACTTGAAGCAAGTCTCCTTAACATGACCTTTCTCCATGTAATATGTGCAAAACCTATCCATCTTTGCCTTCTTATTCCCTCTTGTAATTTCCTCTTCCTTGCCCTACAACACTTCATGTTCCTGATGAGTTATTACCTTCATTATTGTTGTTATTTAACCTTCTTGTAGCAAGCACCTTATGATTCTGACTTAAACCTCTTGTAATTCCCTTATGTCGCTCAATCTGTAACACCATGTGGAAGCACGATTCACGTATGGAAAGGGATCCATCACCATAATGTTGTTCCTCACATTCTCAAAAGCATCAGATGATCCCATTAGAAATTGCATTAGCTTCGTAGAGGCTTCCTTATCCACCAATTTCTTCAAGATTGCAAATGAACAATTTTTCATTACCCCGCACCTGCAAATCGGAATATCTTCCAATTCTGGCAGTCTATCTCAGGCCTTCTTCCTCTTTCCATTATACTCTACAATGCTCGAATTTTCTTGACGAATCTCACTGATTTCTCTCAGAATATGATATATCAACGGGCACTGGACTCTGCAAATTGCTTTAAGATCTTTTCCCAAAGCTCCTGAGCTTAATTCACATACATAAATTTTTTTGCAATCTCAACCTTCATAGAGCTGATGATCCAACTCATTACCACGAAGTCGCATCTCAACTACCTATCATAGTCTTCATCTATCTCATTAGGCTTAGCACAAACATCATTGATGAATCCGAGATTCATCTTTGCTCCCAACGCCATCATAATTCCCTGACTCTCACTATGGAAATTCCAATCATTAAACGGTGTGCTCATTAGCAGCATCTCGAGGTAGTCGGAGTTCAACAAAAAATAGAGGATCAAAACTACTGTTTCCCCCACCAGATTGCAGCACCTCGATTGACCCTTTCAAAGACCGGATTCATGTTTCAAGTACTATTACAACTATTCTCATCATTCATAACTTCAGAATTTTGGAAGAAACACAGACAAGGAAAAAAACATAAATTCAGTAACGACGACAAACCTCGAATCGGTTGCTTATTCGAGATCGAATGCAAGCACCTAAATTGCGAGCTCTCATATACCATATAAAGATTTGAATCGAATCTTCAAAATAGAGCAATTAGGTCTGAATGCAGTAAAAGCTCCTAGAAGAGCTAGGTTTGAAGGACGATCATGGCTTTCATTTGGAATCAAGGAAGTGAAAATCGTCAGTTACAACATGATGTATCTCCTATACATATACCCTTTCTACATTACGGTTTTTCTAATTTTTGTAGAATCAAGGGTGATTTTGCGATAAAAGTTTTGCAATAATGTGTGCTTTTGTTAAATTTTAAAAATAAAGGTGGCTTTGTCACTTGGCGAAAATGCATAAAAACACCCTTTATTTAGGGTTGTTTGCAAATAACCACCCTTTATTAAAAAAATTGCAAATAACCACCCATTATATACAAATTGGTTGTAACTAACCACCCAGACCCACTTTTCTTGTTAAATCTAATTGACTTTTTTCCAATTCTAAACAAAAAGAGTGATGAATGGCAATCGGGCAGGTCGGGTTCGGGTTTGGTTAGTCGGGTTTCGAATAATGTCTAATAATTTGGTCATTCAATTGGGTCGAGTTCGGGTTTCGGATATATCGGGTTTCGATTATTCGAATTTTGTTTGTCTCGGGTTTTGATTGTCTCATGTTTTAGTTATTTCGGGTTTTGGTTGTCTTGGGTTTCAGTTATTTTGGGTTTGGATTGTCTCAATTTTCATTATTTCAATATTCATTTTTAAAACTTTACTAGAATGTATCTTTAAGTTCGAGTCATTTTGGGTTTCAGTTATAACGGGTTCGGGTCTTAATGTGTTTCGGTTGAATCGGGTTCGGTTCATTCGGATTTGGGTGAGTTTCGGCTATCGGTTATTCGGATTTTGGGTCCAAAATGGGTCGGGCTGGGTTGGTTTTCAGGTGACATACTTCACTATGTTTTCGGATATTCTGAACAATCGGTTCCAAGTCAGCCGGGTCGGGTTTTTCGATTTGGTTCGGATTTTGCCAGCTCGGTGGAACCTCTTGGTGTTCATCGGGTCTTGTTCGGGGGATTACTCATATCCTCCTCTCCTCTCTCTCTCTCTCTCTCTCTCTCTCTCTCTCTCTCTCTCTCTCTCTGGCTAATTAGATTGGAAATTTGATTTGGTTGTGACTAATATAAAGAAATATGTAAAACATTAAAAAGTTATGGGGCAATTTGCATAACTATACAAGTTTTTTTTTGGCTTTGCAAAAATACCACCTTTTTGAAAAATTTGCACAACTAACATAGGTGGTATTAGTGCAAATAAAATTACCAAAGGGCTAAGCCGGTTGCAGGTTGTCACAAGGGGAGAGAGAGAGAGAGAGAGAGAGAGAGAGAGAGAGAGAGAGAGATGGGACATCGGTTTTGGTGGGGGATTTTGGCGCCAAAATAGGAGAGAGAGAAGGTCATCATTGACCTATTTGTAAAGGTGATGGGAAAGGGTTTCCCTCCATTTTTAAAGTATAATAGGAGAGGAGGAGAGAGGCCATCGGTTTCGGTCTTCCCATGGACAAGAGAGCTGGAGAAGAAGGCCACCATTGAAGAATAACCCATCCGCATTAAGGTCCAGTTTCTGAGCACGTGTCGGGCGCTTTATTTGTTCGTGTCAGTGTTTGTAAACTTCCGTGTCATAGAGGTATCTGAGAAACCCTAATTCTCAGTTGCAATGGGTAGGCTTCTCTCCTATTTCTAGTCATGTTTCGTGAAGAGTAGATACCCATTAACAATGGTGCTGATCCGAGTTTTCATTTGCAAGGCAAAACGCCAAAGTCTGTGTCACTCTGATCTTCAACGGCCGTTGGTTGTTCGATGGTGTCGGGTGGGTGTATTCTGGTGAAACCGAGCAGAAGAATATGATAATTGAAGAGGGCATCGACTTCGCCTCTCTGACTCAACTGTTGAAGCTCAAGGTCGGCCATGATTGTTCATATGAAGATTGGCGGTTGTCTTACATGCCAAAGGGGGAAGAAGCAGGTCATCCGATAACGATAGGTGATGATGACGACCTTGAGGCTTTTAAGTTTCTGAACTCGAAGTCTGGGGAACATCCATGGCCCATGGCGATATATGTTGGTCCAGTGGTGAAAGAGAGCCTTCAAGTACCACAACCCGGCGTCGGGGAAGAATGCTTGAGTGGGCCTCGTAACTCTCAAAATGTGGACGAGCTAGAGGCAGAAGGTAAGCCATAACCAAACCCTATGGTTGTAGATGTGGGGTTATATGGTGGAGGAGGGGTTAGCGAGTCAATAGGGAAGAGCAACGATATAAGGGTGAAAAACAATGTTGACACGGGGTTTGGAAGGGGTGACAAAGATATATGTGAAGGTGACAAAGGTAAGGGTCTGGAGGTGATCCTCTTGGCTGAGGTCATAGGGAAGAGGCAGGATCACGTTACTGAAATGGGTTTTGGAACTGGTGACAGACGTATTTTTGAAGGTGACAAGGGTAAATGTCCAGAGTCGAACCACATGGGTGAGGTGATAGGGAAGAGACAGGAGGACGCTACTGACAGCGGGTTTGGAACTGGTGAAAAGCTTAAAAGTGTAGGTGACAAGGGTAAAGGTCCGGAATTGATCCAGTTGGGTGGGGTGATAGGGAAGAGCCAGGAGCACGCAGCTGACAAGGGGTTTGGAACTGGTGACATGAATATTCTTGAGGGTGACAGGTGTGATGGTCTAGATGTTATCCACTTGGGTGACACGGACTCCTCCCCAGATGACACGGTAAAATGTCAAGATGACAAGTATAAGGGGGGTGGATGTCATAGCCATTAGCAGTGAGGATGAGGACTTCGATTACGGAGTAAAGAGGGAAGAAGATTGGGATGATTTTGACTGGGAGGATTTTGAGGAAGACCCGGGTATAAGGATGTCGACGGAAGGGGACGAAGTTGAGGATGAGGTGATGAGGGAACTTGAAGATTGGGTTCCTAGGTCCAGCACATCCCCACCTACGATGGAGAACGTTGAAGCCATGGTGGACAGAGCAACGCCTCGGACCCAGGATCCACGACAGAACCTGACAGAAATTTCAGAGGGACAATTGTTCGCCTCGAAGGTAGAAGTGCAGACTTGCCTTAAGTGGATTGCAGTGCAGAAGTGCTTCGAGTTTGTAGTGAAGAGGTCGTGTAACAAAACGTATTTAGTTGGTTGTGTGGACAACAAGTGCACGTGGATGTTAAGGGCATCGACTTACCGGCGCACGACTATGTGGTCCATCCGACAGTATGTCCAGGAGCATACATGTGACCTGAGCATGATGCACAACCATAGCCGACATGCTACGTCGAACATGATTGGACGCAACCTCGTGACAACGTAAGTGTTACTTTAGTTGCGAACAGCTATTTATGTCACACAACATTATTCCACATGTCACATTATGTAACTCACCATGACACCATTATATGCAGGTTCACGGGGACTCGAAAGGACCTCGTTCCCGAGCAAGTGCAGAAAATGACGAAGTCCGAGTATGGAGTATCGTGTAGCTACTGGAAGGCACGAAGGGCACGACTGACAGCGAGGGAGGTGAAGCATGGGACCGATGAAGACGGCTACAGAGATATTATTCCATACCTGCACATGTTGGAGCAGACTAACCCCGGGACATATACTAGGTTAGAGCTGGATGCATCCCAAAGATTCAAGTACGCCTTTGTTAGCTTCGGGGTATGGCGCAAGGCGATCCCCTACCTTCGAAAGGTAAAACCCCATGTCGGTAGTATAATATTGCATGTCACCTACCATACATAACCATGTCACCTAACCAGCTAGTATCGATATCCATGTCCAGGTGATTTCAGTCGATGGGAGTTTCCTGAAAGGGAAGTTCAGGGGCACGCTTCTATTTGCCACAGCCCAAGATGCAGACCACAGTGTATACCCGATCGCGTTTGCGATTGTCGATGGTGAGAATCACGGGTCATGGGGCTTCTTCTTCAAGAACTTGATACATGTCGTCGAGGATGCACCGGACGTAATGTTTGTCTCTGATCGGCATCTTAGTATCGTCAAAGGTTTGAGGGACCACTATGTGTTTGCCAAGCAAGGGGCCTGCCAATGGCATCTATTTCAGAATGCTAGGGTGAAGTACAAGGGGGTGACGGGCCTGCAGATGTTGTACTTCAAGGTGGCGAAGGCGTACACGAGGGCAGAGTTCGAGAAGCACTTCGCTGATTTCTGTGCTCAGTCACCCCCTGCGGGCCAATACCTAAAAGAGGCTGGATTCCAGAACTGGGTCCGGGCATACTTCTTGGGGATGCGCTACAACATATTGATGACGAACAACTCCGAGTGTCTGAATTCCGTGTTCAAGGAGCCCCGCGACCTACCCATCACAGCCCTGATTGATGCTGTCATCGAAACAATATCCAAGTGGTTTTACGAGCGACGGGAAAAAAGCACCAAAGCGGGGTCGACGGTGAGCGATTACGTTCAAGGTGAGCTCAAAACGAGCTATGCGTTGGCAACATTCATGGATGTCAGAGCGCTCAGCGCACATGAGTACACTGTCCGCAGAAGGGCCTCCACCTGGGTTGTGAACCTATGTGCCCGGACTTGCACATGCAAGCGGTTCGACATTGACCAATTTCCGTGCCAGCACGCCATAGCCGCTGCAAGGTTTCGAGGTACCAGTTTCTTCTCTCTCATGAATGACTTCTACAAAGTCGCAGCATGGAAGGCGTGTTACGAGAATGTGCTATATCCGCTTCCTCCAAGAGCAGAATGGCGAATCCCCCCAGCCATGTCCAGCACGGTGTGTCCCCCCCCCCCCCCCCCGGACGTGAAGCGGCGCCCTGGTCACCCTAAGACTTGTCGATACCCTTCTCGGGGAGAATTTACCCGTTTCAAGCGCCGTCGGTCGTAGATGTGTTCCTACATTGGTGGTCCAACGCCTTACCTCAGCAGCTGGGTCTTCTTTTGCATCTGCCGTTAGGGGTCAGTGGTTGGACCATTCTCCGTTTATGTTATTTTGTGAACGGACTACGTACTTGGTAGTGTAATTAGGCTGTTTGTACATATGACAAACTCTAAGTAGGCTGCTGTACTTTTCGGATCGGGTTACATACTACAGTTAAGTGGTGAAGAACTTCGTAGTACTTTTGGGGATGGATTCAGAAAATAACCCTGTCACCCTCTTTGTATTCCCGTGTCAGGTGGAAGGGGTTATCATGTCACAGCTTTCAATTTGATGGTTGACATTTCGGTGGTTGACGCTATGATAATGAATTCACCCATGCATTGGCACTTGTTTCAGCTCATGTTTACATTCCTGAGTGTTTGTGGTAGTGGTGTTAGGAAATCACCCTTGTGACCATATTGAAATCACCATTATCACAACGTTGAAGAGGTTATTATGTAAGTTGACACGGGATTCCAACTTTGGTGACACGGGTGATTTCCTGACAACTTATAACCAAACTTTCGACAATGAGAACATAGTCAACCAGTGGTCAAAGATAGACCAAATTTTTGCCAAACTTGCAAAAATAGCACAATGGGGGGAAATTTGGAAAAATTGACCCTTTTCCATTTATTTGGAAAAAATTGCCCGTAACATCACCCTTTTTAGCTGGGTTTGGGCGGGAAAAGAAAAAAAAATATTTGGGTGAGTTGACACGCGTCCCGGATATCACCACACACTCTCTGTCTCTATCCATCGGGACTCCATCTCTAAATTTCCATAACTCAAAAACGTTCGAAAGGGGGAGGAAGAAGAGACGCTGGTGACGAGAATCAATGGGTCGAAGAAGAGACCGCCGGGAACTGTCGGATAAGAGAAGAACGCCGGCAGGAAAGTCAGAAGGTACGCCCCCTTTCTCTGTTGTCCGTTATCTTCGAATCTGGGGTTCGGGGTGGGTGGATGAATGAACCTGCTATGGTGGTAAGGGACTGATCGTCAAGGAGCGCGGTTTTGGGGATTGTCGAGGGGTGACAATGGTGGTTGCGAATGAAGGAAAAGGAGCGCGGTTTTGGGGATTGGATAGGGCAAACCCGCGGTTAGGGTTTAGGAAGCCCGAAGAGGATGGCTATGGTGGGGGTCGAAATTGGGAATGGGGAAGATTAGGGGTTTGATTGGGAATGGGGAAGATTAGGGGTTTCCATTAATTTGAAATTCAGATTTGGGAAGTTGATGTGGAATGTATGTCGTCAGTGGTTTAGAAACGGTCTGACATTTGTGACATGGGTTTACAAATTGAGTGACATGGGTTTAGAAAGCGAGTGACATGGGTTTAGAAAGCGAGTGACATTGATTATAAAATTTCTCGATAACGTATTGTTGCTCTTAAGCTGCAGGAAACAAATGGTTCGGACAAAATTTACACAGCCAGACAAACAGCGGGAGCCCCGTTACGGTGTCCCGGAAGAAAAGCACTTCCGCGCACGGGTTACCAAGGGTCGAGGGTGGCGATGCTTGCCAACATTGCCAACTACGTTGAGGAGACGGATGCTGCTAGGGATATCGTGGTGAAGACACTCGAGAAGATTATGGATACCTTGGAGAAGATGGATGATAAGGTACTTCAGTCTTTCGCATTATTCACTCTCTCATATTCTTAATCAGTTCAGTGACTAGGGTATATAGAGTAATCACATGGGACATACACTAGGTGACATGGGATATAAAAGTGTTGGAGGAGATGGTGGATTTATTGTAACAACTTATTGTGTGCAGATAAAAGTGTTGGAGGAGAAGGTCCATGAAATGCGGGATGGAAAATTGATTGGAAGAGGCAAGGAACAAAGAGTAAGGGATAGTGAAAACGAGGTTGTACATGTTGGAATCCATGTAACTTGTAGATCAGTTTTGTAGGTTGTTGATGTTGATGTACCAAAGGGGACTCGTACTGAAGCTGTGGAGAAGCCCCGACAAGTTGCTAAGGTACGCTCCCTGTGGCCCGTGCCATTCATCCTTTATGTTTTCAATTGTGGCATGGGGATGTTAGCAAGACGACATGGGTTGTTTTGTTTGGTGACATGGAAAATGTGTTTGGGAATTCAGAGGTTGTTCGTCGACAAGGAATTTGAGAGAAAGGCGTCGAAGAATACGAAACCGCGAGCCTCTAAAGGGAAGGACGCCGTCGTTCCCGGTGAAGCCGTTGCCATGGGACTAGTTTCTGCGGCCGACTATGAGGCCCTACAGGGGTGGCTCGCTAGGTAACCCATCGTCTCATTTCAGTCTTCATTTTACGGCACGGTTACCCTTTCATTGATTCCACTCCATTCTACGGTCCAGTGCGGACGGTGGGAACCGATCAACGGCTTGCGGCAAGGACCTGTCGAATGAGTTTTTTACCACCCTCCAGACGCCCCGCTATTGGATCCACTCAGAGGTACGAAGCTGGTATATTGTATTTATCACATTTTATTATGATTCGCCTTGCATACGCATTTGGGTTGCACTTGGACTATGTTGTGGGTTGTAATGGGGCTTAACTTGTCGCAGCACTTCGAGCACTCATGCTTCCTGCTACGTAAACAAAGCGCGGAGAGGGGTTACGACATTGGGCGTCGAGACATCGTCTTGGACTCCTACTTCTCCAGCTATCTGGAGAGGGAGTGGAAGGAGTACAACTCAGACGTCGGGGGGTATGAGGCGAGTGGCATACTCCTCTCATACTTCGATGGCCGGGCCCCGCCTGTATTTCATTTCACTGGATGATATCTCATCCTCTGTTCTGACAAAATGTCCGTCATTGTAGTGGTGACTGTGGCCCTTACACGATCAGATTCATGGAGCTCCTCATGGAGACCGATCCCACCTTCGATGGGCTGGACGACACGTTTATTGGGGCGTACAGACAGATGCTAGCGGCTCCCATCTTCAATGGTCGACTCGGTGGACGCATAATCTGATTGTCGTTTGGATTTAGTTATGGAAGCGAATTGCTGTCGTTTGTTGTGAACAACGTTGCTCTTAATCTTGCCCTATGGTAAAGAACTTCGTAGTACTTTTGGGGATGAATTCCGTAAATAACCCCTGTCACCCTCTGTGTATTACCGTGTCAGGTTAAAGGGGTTCTCATGTCACTGGTTTGAATTTCATGTTTATCGGTCCGGAGGTGACACTTTGATAATTAAATCACCCATGTGTTGGCACTTGTTTCAGCTCATGTTTAAATTCCTGAGTGTTTGTGCTAGTCGTGTTAGAAAATCACCCTAGTCACCATATTGACATCAGTGACACGATAATTATGTAAGTTGACACGGGATTCCAACTGTGGCGACACGGGTGATTTCCTTACAACTTATAACCAAAGTTTCCACCATGCCACCATCGTCAATCACTGCCTAAAAAAATCATAAAAATAAATTAGGGAAATTCCGTTATGTATGTACAACTCAATTAGAATAAAGGAGATTTTTTTGTCCAAAGTATGGTTTATTGATTTTTTTTTTCTTTTTGTAATTTATAGGTCAAATGTTTTTAAAAAAAATGTTAGGGTGGATGGATGCAAAGTTTTTATAAATAATGGGTGGTATGTTATGTATGTACAATGTTTGACAAGTAATGAGTTTTCTTTTCAAAGTTTTTGTAACAATGGGTGAGTTTTTGCCAAAATTTTGGAAATTATGTGTGATTTTATTGAAAAAAAAATTTATAAGGTGTTTTTTTTCACTTTTATGTTGGTTTTAGTTAAATAATATGTCATTTTATTCATTGTTAAAAATAAAGGGAGTCTTGTGAAATAAAGAAAAATGATGGGTCGTTTTTTCATTTAAAAAGGTGAAAATATGAGTTTTGGACAAGAGACGGACTTTTGACATAACTCAGGGGCACTCTCCGGACAAAATAAAACCTTGGGACACCCAACGGAATTGTCAAAACCTTAGGGGCACCAAACGGATTTGCCCCTCTTTATGTAGCACGGACACGCCTTCGGACACGTGTGGAAACGCGATGGAAACGCGTTGGACACGGTTCACAAATAATGGACACGGTTTGGAATTTAAAAAAACCGGTTCATAATAAAAAAAAAACAAAAAGCAAACCCGGTTTTTTGTAAGTTGACACGGGATTCCAAATTTGGTGACACGGCCCGATTTGCCCCTCTCTCTTCATAAATACACCTCCATCGATCCTTTCAACTTCCAGTCTTCTCTTGCACGCCACAAAATTATTTCTGAAGAAGAAGCGAGGCGATCGGTGCCGCATCACCAGTGCTGCTCATCTTCATCAAAAAGCTTTCAATTCCAAGTAAGTACAACCCCGATTGGCATATGTGTTCATGATTACGGTTTGGATTTAAGGGTTTTCATCGATTGTGAGATTGTTTTGAATGAAATCTGAGTTGTTATTAGGGTTTTCGACATAGAGTACTAATTGAGGACATCGAAAGCTTTCCGATTAGGGGCTAGGGTTTATGTCACTTCCATTTGTGGGTATGCTTGTGTATGCTGCAGATTTTGGGTAAAAATGTCCATGACTGGTTAACAGTTCTCAGATTTTGGGTGAATATGTCCATTTCTGAATTTTTTTTTTAAAGTTCTCTGAATATGTCCATGCCTGTGCATGTCACTTCCATTTGTGGGTATGGCTGTGTATGCTGCAGATATTGGGTGAATATGTCTGAAGGTTCGATAATATAAAACTAAGTAATATAGAAATACTCTAGAAGGGGGGTTGAATAGAGTATGCCGGATTTTCGCAGAAAGTCTCAAGACTTTTGAAGCTCGTGCCAAAACCCTTGAGATTAGACTTAATCTTTTCTCTGAAAACCTGAATCACAAAGTTAAACAATTCGAACCAAGTGCAGAAATAAGGTAAAGCAGTAAATAAAGGACTCGATGAATTGTTTACGAGGTTCGGCACGAACTTGGCCTACGTCCCCGCCTAGGGTTCTTCCACAACCCTAGGATTCAACCGACTTTTATTGATTCACAAGACTTAGGATCCTAGTAGCTCCCCGAGAAGCCTCTCTCCTATACAATTGCAATCTAGTCAACTCACGTTCCCTTGGAGTCCTAGACCAATCTAAAAGAGCCCCACCTCTCTATGCTATCTAGTACAATCCTCTTACACTTAGTGAAAACCAAGGTCTTCCAAGACCTTCACAGCAAAAAGTTCTCAAATCTAAACCACAGATCATCTCCCCCTTTTTGTCTTTCAACAAAGGGAAGAGGTAAAACAGTCACCAAAAGTTTTGAAATTATTTCAAAAAACCAGCAATGTATCAAGTTTAGGATAGGGATGGGATAGGTTAGGTTTAAGCTTCGTCGTCCGGAGCATCATCAGTTAGCCTCGTCCACAGACCTTGCAGCATCTTGGTTATCCCGCTCATCTCCGTCATAACTTCCTTGTGCAGCTCCTTGAGATCCAGGCGAACTTCCTCCAAGCCCAACTCCAGGTTCTCCATGCGTTCATCAATGGCTAAGGCAGTGGGAAGAGCTTTTGAAGGAGAGGCAAGACTCAAGGTCCCTTGGGGAGACCGAGTGATGCCTATCTTTTCAAGGCTCTTGGAGTCGAACTTACCCATATGACGCTGTTGTTCTTCATTTTTGAAATTGATTCCAGAAGCTTTGAAGAGTGGGGTCAAAAGGGTGGCAAAAGGGAGGGGAGAGCCTTTTCTGGCTTTTCTAGCATGAGCCATGGATCCAAGGATAGTGTTGGCCAGATCAAGGTCATGGCCAATTAGGATTCGGTAAAGTAAGACCATGGCATTATCAGTAAGGAGCGAGCCAGAGTTAAGACGGGGTAAGAGGCATCGAACAATGATGTTGAAAATAATTTTTGCCTCTAGGGTAAGGGATGAGTGGGTGAGCTGCTTTGAGGTGCTGGTGGATGCTTCGGGTAGGAGATATTTGGATCGAGCAAGAGCTAGGCACTGTTCTTTTGTGGGGTTCTTAGGAGAGGGTGGACAAGGTCTAGGTAGGCCAAGGAAATCAGCAAAGTCATCGGAGTTGAAAGAGATTCTAACCCCTTTGACAATGGACTCCAAAGACCAACCGTTAACATCATCTTTGGCTTTTAGGTTTATGTAGAACAGGCGGGTTAGCTGGGGATAGTAGACAGTTTCAAGATTAAGAAGGGTCCAGGCTGGGGATTTTTTGAGAAGAGCAATGCAGGGTAACTTCAAAGCTTCGAAGAACTCAAGATCCAAAAAAATCAGAACAGCTTATCCTACGAGTTCGAAACTCATCTACCCACTTACCAGCCGTTTCAGCATTTTCAAACCAAGAAGCGGGTAAGGATTGGTTTACCTGGATGTAGGCGGGTGGATCGTCATTCTTCCTGCGAGCAATTGTTGGAGCAGCTCTCTTGGCAGGCGCCTCAAAGCCTCTGAGGGTGCCCTTCTTGGTGCGCTTGGGAGATGGAGGCTTGACAGTAGTTGGGGCTTTCCGCTTCTTTGGAGACGGGGGAGGAGGAGAAGGAGAAGGAGAGGCAACAGGTTCTGGCTCCTCTTCCTCCTAATCCTCAGACCCCGAGTCCTCACCGGACCCCGCGTCATCTCCTTCAGCTTCCTCGTCTTCTCCAGATCCGTCTTGCTCTTCGTCCTCTTCCTCAGGCTCCTCTTCAGATGGAACCTCCTTGGCCTCGGCTTCCTTCCGAATCCTCTCAGCTTCCTCCTCGATAAGTTTCCTTGCAAGCTCGGCCTCCTCCTCGGCCTTCTTCTTCTTCAAAGCTTCCTCTTCGGCTTCCTTGGCAGCATCTCTTTCCAGAATGGCGTCGAGATCATCTTCCTCCTCTTCCTCGTCCACCTCCTCAGCGATGATCTTCTTTTTCCCTTTCTGTTTCGCACTGAGGGGCTTCTTAGCAGAGCGTTTTTGAGAGCCCTTGGTAACAGTGGCCGTCCTCTCAGCGATGGTGCTCTGGACAACAGTTGGGACAATGGCTTGAGGAGTGGGTTCAGGTGTGGGAGAGGAGGCAGTGACCTGACGTCCCTTGGGGGTGGCGCCAAGTCTTTTGGGTGTGGAAGCTTTCTTTGATTTGGGAGCCATGGAGGAAATCGCTAGGGTTTTTAGAACAGTTTGAGAGGTTGAAGAAGGAGAAGTCGGAGAGGTTTTGGATAAATCTGAGAGTGTGATGGAAATCGGGTACAGAAATGGGTTTAAGTAGAGAGAGATGGTGATGGAGTGATGGGACGGGTTTAGAGTTCCAATAGGGGTAATAATATCATTGCCAATTTTGAAAAGATTTCCAATTCAAATTTCAAACTAATTCATTAAAATAGGAGGGAAATAACCGAATTATTTTGTTCCAAAAATAAAATATCTCAACGGAATAACAATATAACATAAATAGACAATTTTGAAATCCGATAAAAATATAATTGATTAAATATCTAGAAAGATATTAACCAAAAATAAGTGATCCGATATATGTGAACTACCATTTAGTTCACAAACCTTGACATAATTCTCAAAGGTCTTGACACTAAGTAGATTTTATCTTTCGTAAAGGGAAAGCTCCCCCTACGAAAGTGCATCCTTGTTAAGCATCCCAATCTCTCTTCTAATGAAGGTGAACCTGTCCTCTGCCAAAGGATTAGTAAAAATATCAGCCCATTGATAATCAGTTGAAATAAACGAAATGGACACATCACCTTTTTTAACATGGTCTCTAATGAAATGATGCCTTACATCAATATGTTTGGTTCTTGAATGCTGAACAAGATTCTTTGTAATGGAGATGGCACTTGTATTGTCACATTTAATGGGAATGCCTTTGAGGTTGATGCCAAGATCTCGCATTTGTTGAGCTATCCAAAGGATTTGGGAGCAACAGGCTCCAGCGGCTATGTATTCAGCTTCTGCAGTGGATAGAGCAACTGAGTTTTGTTTCTTTGAGTGTCAGCTGATCAAAGATGCTCCTAAGAATTGGCAACATCCTGATGTGCTCTTCCTATTCACCTTATAGCCTGCAAAATCTGCATCAGAATATCCAATTAATGTGAAATCCTTTTGCTTTGGGTACCATAGTCCAAGCTCCTTAGTGCCATTGAGATATCGAAAGATTCTCTTCACAGCCACGAGGTGAGATTCTTTAGGATCAGCTTAAAACCTAGCACACATGCAAACACTAAACATGATGTCAGGTCTACTAGCTGTGAGATATAGTAAAGATCCAATCATTCCTCGATACTCCTTTTGATTGACACTTTTCCCAGTCTTGTCTTGATCTAGAGATAATGTTGAGCTCATGGGAGTTTTGGCTGCTTTGGATTGATCCATCTTGAATTTCTTCAAGAGATCCTTAGTATACTTGCTTTGGTTGACAAAGATCCCTTTCTTGGATTGATGAACTTGTAATCCCAAAAAGAAGTTGAGTTCACCCATCAAGCTCATCTCAAATTCGCTGCACATGATGTCAGAAAATTCCTTGCACAAAGATGTGTTAGTAGCACCAATCAACATATATTTGAATAACCAAAATGTCCTTTCCTTTGGTCTTGATAAAAAGAGTCTTGTCGATCAACCCCCTTTTAAAATCATTTTCTAAAAGATATTTTGACAAGCGCTCGTACCAAGCTCTTGGGGCTTGTTTCAAACCATAAAGCGCTTTGTCAAGTTTATAAACATGATTAGGAAATTCTAAACTTTCAAAACCTGGGGGTTGAGCCACATATACTTCTTCTTCTAAGAAACCATTAAGAAAAGCACACTTGACATCCATTTGATATAACTTTATGCCCATGAAAGATGCAAATGCTAATAAGATGCGAATAGCTTCAAGCCTGGCTACGGGAGCAAAGGTCTCTTCGTAGTCAATACCTTCCTCTTGATTGTAGCCTTGAGCAACAAGCCTTGCCTTGTTCCTCACGATCTTACCATTCTCATCTAGCTTGTTTCGAAATACCCATCGTGTGCCAATGACTGATTGATGCTTTGGCCTAGGCTTCAAGGTCCAGACTTTGTTCCTTTCAAATTCGTTAAGCTCACTTTGCATAGCAATGATCCAATTTGGCTCTTGAAGGGCCTCATCTACCTTCTTTGGTTCAATAAGAGAAACAAACGCGTGAAAAGCACAGAGATCTTTAAGTTTAGAACGAGTTTGAACACTAGAAGTAGGGTCAGAAATGATATCCTTTAATGAGTGTGATGAGGAGTATTTGAATTTCCTTTTGCTAGTCTCAGCTCCTTGATTCATCACACCAGCAGGATTGACTTGTGGTACATCTGACTCCGTGGTCCTGTCAGTTACAGCAGTTTCTGACGTCTCAACACTGTTGGATTGGACACCAAGGGCTTTAGACGAATCTTCAACACCTTGGGCCAATTCTTCAGTGTGGAGAATCTGTTCCTGCATGTTCCTCTTCTCTGTGTTCTTGGTAGCAGCATCATCACCTTCCTCGTTCTCTGCATGAATGTTAAGATCTATATCTGTAATACTTTCACTCAAAGAACCGTCATTGCATTCATCAAATATAACATGTATACTTTCTTCAACTAACTGGGTCCTTTTATTGAAGATTCTATAAGCTTTGCTACTTGTGGAGTAGCCAAGAAATATACCTTCATCACTACGCGCATCAAATTTCCCAAGGTTATCTTTTCCATTGTTATGAACAAAACAAGTACAGCCAAAGGGTTTAAAATAAGATATAAGTGGTTTGCGGCCTTTGAAAAGTTCATAAGGAGTTTTCTTTAAGATGGAACGAATAAGACAACGATTCAAAATGTAGTTAGCTGTGTGATGGACGGTTTTTAGTCGCATAAACCGTATCAAAATAAAACTCAAACCTACAAACTAGTATAGCAAGCAAGTAAGAGGTCGATCCCACAGAGAATCAAGTATTTCTCCGCAATGTGTATTTACCAATTAGTAGAAAGGGGGTTTTTGAGTGGTTGAAATAAGAAAGAAAGCAAAATAAACTATAAACAGATTAATGCAAAACAAATTAGAGAAGATCGCTCTACCTACAACTATCCACTTCATTTGTTTGAATTGATATTGTAACTTCCTCTTGTCCTTTTAGTCTTCCTATGAATGCCCTTGTCCCGACCTAATATAGTTACTAGTCCAACCAGTCCTAGCAACCCTTATCAATCGAACAGTCCCTAAAGAAGGATTTAACCCAATTGATAGCTTTAAGTTCAGAGATTAGCCAAGGTATTTGCAGTCCCTAAAGAGGGATTTAACAACACATTCAACTTCCTACTCATTCAATTAGTTCAACCAGCCCTAAATGAACAAGTTTGCCACTTAGGTTAAGGTTCACAACCAGGAATCTACAAAACCCTAGCAATTGAATTGATCTAACAAGTTGGCCAGACAAGATAGAACAAAACAATAAACAATCAAGCACAAAGAAGTTGAAGCATTCAATATAGGAAATAAGGAACAAGATTCAGAAACTCACAATCAATCCAAATAAAGCTTCAAATTGCAAGTAGAACGAAGAGAGTTTAGTCGCCCATGGCGAACATCGCTTCTCTCTCTAATTGTCTGATAGAACGTAAGAATAGAATGGAAGTAATGAAAAATAACATAAAAATCGGCCTAATAAACATCAAAGTCGGCCTCCCAAAACAAAGTAGACATCTAGGGTTTTTCAATCGAAACGCTGCGCGTTGACGGCAGCTGCGGCGGGCGCAGCATATAAGCGGCGGGCGCAGCATGAATACCGCCCCTGGCGGCGGGCGCAGCAAACTATGCGGCGGCCGCTGCATTGGGTTTTCCCGAAAATTCCGTCTCGAATTAGCTCTCGACGTCAACATGAAAGTTGTAGCTCTCTGAAAGAGCTTTCCAACGCATGGTCATAATAGTCGATCGGACAATCGAGGCCTCCAGAAAGTGCAAAACAAGTTCAGCATGTCTGACGACAACTTCTGCAGACTTGTTCTTCGTTTAGGTTCGCTTCTTCTTCTCAGGACCTCTTGAGATCTTCATGTAAGCTTCTTCGATCAACTAGACATTCTCATCTAATGCGTTATCAACTCATGTCTTCTCCTCGGATCTACCATTACCTGAAATAATCAATAAAAGCGTGTAGATTCCGACTCCGACAACATAGAGAACTAATATGCAAATCATGCTTAATCCATCCATGAAATGCATCTTAACTAAGCTAAATGCAACCTATTATGCCTACCTAAATGCATGCTATCACTGTGTTAACAGCTTCAGCCCAATAGGTTTTAGGTAATTCATTTTCTAAAAGCATAGTCCTGGCCATATCCTCTAAGGTGCGGTTCTTTCGTTCCACAACCCCGTTTTGTTGAGGTGTCCTAGGAGTAGAAAAGTTATGGGAGATGTCATATTTAGCACAAAACAAATCAAACTGAAGTTGATCAAACTCCCTACCATGATCACTCCGAATTGACACTATGGGCTCATTTCTTAAAGTTTGCAACTCCTTACAAAGTTTTGAAAACTCAAATAAGGCCTCTGATTTTTCTTTTAAAAATGCAACCCAAGTATATCTAGAAAAATCATCAACAACAACTAGCATGTACTTTTTACCATTGGGAGATTTGACTCGCATAGGACCACATAAATCCATATGTAAAAGTTCAAGGGGTCTAGAAGAACTTACAACCTTTTTGGGTTTGAAAGAGCTACGTGTTTGTTTACCTCGTGTGCATGCATTGCACATATCAATACCTTTGAAGTCCATCTCAGGTAGCCCTCTTACAAGCCCTTTGGACACAAGCTTCTGTAGTGTATGTGGACTCACATGACCGAGTCTCCTGTGCCAGAGCTTTGGATCATCCGTCAAAGCCTTTAGACAGGTTTAGCTTCCTTGTGCCACTTGATCAGCATTTACAGCGTATATATTGTTGTAACGATATGCAGTCAATATAACTTCACCTGTATCTTCTCTGCACACTAGACATCTTTTCTTGTTAAATCTGACATTGTTGCCACTATCACAGAATTGAGAAACGCTAAGCAAATTATACTTTAAACCATCAACAAGATAGACATTTTTAATACTATGGTTGGAATCACTTCCAACACTACCAATACCAACGATGTCACATTTTCCCTTGTCACCAAAAGTGATTGTTCCCGTGGATTGCTCCTTTAGATCATGAAAGAGAGAACTCTTTCCACTCATATGCCTCGAGCATCCACTATCAATAATCCATTTATGTTCCTTCACCTTGGTGATCTCCTGCATGACAAACATCAACCTTTGTGGCTAGACCAATAAGCAAATTTGGATCCATTGTTGGGGCAAATCATATTTGGTAAAATAGTGCCTTTTGGAACCCAAACTTGTGTTATCAGTTCTTTTCTCAAAAGAACAGGAAAAGTATTGCGAATGATATAAGGATCCTTTCTTCTATAGGGGTAGGTCTCTTTTACATGTCCCTTTCTAGCACAGTGGTGACATATAGAAGAGGTTCTGCTTCCTTTTGCCTTTACCAAGGTGGTAATGTGCTGCTTCTTTAAAAACCTTGGATTGTAACCAATACCACTTTTGTTTAGAGAACTTTGTTGCTCACCCAACATCCTATCAAGAGTGCCTTTGGATTTGGTAAAACTTATGAGGGTTGTATGTTGATCTTGAATCTTATTATTCAGGGAGATCTTCTCGTTCTCTAAGTCATGATGCTCATTTCTTAGAGAGGAGAGATCTTGCTTGAGTTCAAATTTCTCTGAGTCAAGCGTCTTGACTTTAATGTCAAGACCTGAATAAGAAGCTTCAAGACCTTTAACCCTCATAGACAGATCCTCAATAGTTCTTTCCTGGTCCACAGTTCTCTTAATAAGAATGTTAGTTTGGGCAATAAGTTTCTCTTCATTGGCAATCACATTAGAAAGGAATTCCGATAATACCTCTTTTGGACTTGTCATAAGTTCTCTTACAATAGCTTCAAGCTTCTCATCGTGAGATTCATCTTCTGAGGCCATGAGACAGATATTGGCCTTCTCATCATCGGAGTCAGAGTCAGAATCGCTCCAAGTTGCCACCATGGCTTTCTTCTTCCATTTATCACCCTTCTTGGACTGGCTCTTTATCTTTTGAGGGCAATCTTTCACAAGATGATCTGTTTCACCACATTCAAAACAAGACAAAGGTTTAGTCTTCTTATCATACTTGTTGTATTAAGGCTTACCTCGAAATTTAGAAGACTCTGATCCATCCTTGTTGTTGAATTGTTTCTTCATCTTGAGAATTCGAGCAAGGCCTCTTGTGATAAGAGCAAAAGGATCATCCTCATCGTCATCCTCATCTTCGGAATCAGATCCATCTTTAGGCTCATCCTTCTTAGACTTGAGTGCCAAGTTCTTAGTGCTAGCTGGAAGTTCTCCATCATCTTCATTAAGGATCATCTCATGCGTGATCAGCTTCCCAAGCAGGTCATCAAGGGGTAGAGTGGTGAGGTCCTGTGCTTCCTCTATAGCTGTTACTTTTGGACCCCATTTTTCTTTTGGGAGGCACCTCAGTATCTTTCTCACTTTCTCAACGTTTGTAAAGCTCTTGCCGAGAGAGTCAAGGTTGTTGGACCAGATTTCTGTGAATCGTGTGAACATGGCCTTGATTGACTCATCAGACTTCATTTTGAAAAGCTCATACTTTCGAAGGAAGATGCTGATCTTGGTGTCTTTCACTTGGCTCGTTCCTTCATAGGTGACGACCAGTTTGTCCCAAATCTCTTTAGCTGACCTACAAGATGAAATACGGTTAAACTCATCAGTGCTAAGACCACAATAAAGTAAGTTAATAGCCCTGTAGTTTTTGGAGACGAGTTCAAGATCCCCTTGGATGTATTCAGACTCCTTCTTTGCGACTTTGGTTCCATTTGGTCCGTCTTTCTCTGGAATTTTCGGACCATTCTCTATAATGTTCCAAAGTTCCAGATCTTGGTCTATAATGAACATCTTCATCAAGGATCTCCAGTGGACAAAGTTGTTTCCTACAAAGAGTGGTGGTCTGCTCGTGGACCTTCCCTGTGCAAATCCTCCGCTTGCTTCACCAGACATGATCGAAAACTCACAAGATTGTTAGATCAAAAAGCAGTGAGTAAAGCTCTGATACCAATTGAAGTTTCGATAATATAAAACTAAGTAATATAGAAATACTCTAGAAGGGGGGTTGAATAGAGTATGCCGGATTTTCGCAGAAAGTCTCAAGACTTTTGAAGCTCGTGCCAAAACCCTTGAGATTAGACTTAATCTTTTCTCTGAAAACCTGAATCACAAAGTTAAACAATTCGAACCAAGTGCGGAAATAAGGTAAAGTAGTAAATAAGGGACTCGATGAATTGTTTACGAGGTTCGGCACCAACTTGGCCTACGTCCCCGCCTAGGGTTCTTCCACAACCCTAGGATTCAACCGGCTTTTATTGATTCACAAGACTTAGGATCCTAGTAGCTCCCCGAAAAGCCTCTCTCCTATACAATTGCAATCTAGTCAACTCACGTTCCCTTGGAGTCCTAGACCAATCTAGAAGAGCCCCACCTCTCTATGCTATCTAGTACAATCCTCTTACACTTAGTGAATCAATCGCCCAGTGTTCACTTCCTGAGTTATAAACTCTCGAGTATAACACTATAACTGAATATATCCTATAAGTTCACTGTGTAACTCTCAAATGCTTTGAAATGAAATAACAGACTCTTAGGACAAGCAGAGAGCACACGAAGACAGATTTCTCTTGAAGGCTTGGAGTGTATCAAAGGCTCGTGTTCAATGAATGTGTATCCTCTGTCTTCATCTTCCTTCTCTTTATATATTGAGACAAATCGGCACCAAGGATCTTCTCCAACGGCTAGACAAGATCATGGCTTGAGCTGGATCTTCTATCTTTGGAAACTTAGAAGGCCACAATCTTTCCGATTTGAATCTTCTCAAGTTGTATCACAAGGAAGGAAATAATTCAAAAACACTTCCTGAAAGGTTAGATATATACATAATAATATAATGGAAGTATATAAGAATATTAAATAATATTTCGAACATAATAACCGATAGAACATGTTTTGTATTTCATCAACACTGTTAAAGCTCTAAGACCTTTGACACAGACAAGCTGTCAAGGCCTTTGAAACTTATTCCGATTTTCATCAAGGGAGGGAGTTATCAATGTCCATGACTTATGTTGAGTTGTTGTTTGGAGTTCCTATGTGTGTTTATTGGTTTAGGCTTGAAAAAGAAATAGAACATTTTGGATCCTTTTTGTGTAAATCTAAAGCATATATTTGATTAGGCCTATGAAAGTTGCAACCTTTCTCTTTGTATGTGAAGGTTCTTGGTAGGGAAGTTAGTCAAGTATATATAGTTGGTGACACGGGATTCCAAATTTGGTGACACGGGTGATTTCTTCCCATTTGTTATATAACTTTGTGAAAACTTGATTTCATTGATATGAGTTTGTTATCAGATTTGTGGACTCCGTGGCCACATGCATCTTACAATGGCATCTTCCAGAAATTTCATTGATATGAGTTTCATATTCACACTTGTATTTACCATTTTCAACTTTGCTTTCCCATAAATCTCTCCTTCTCAACATTATAAGGTCCTGACATTAATTTAGCTTATATATTACATTCTCCTTTAGTTGTTTGGTGACATATCATCTCACTCTCCCATTCATCTTTTTCATATATATGTACTTGTCTCCATTATAAAACATGCTTAGATATTTTTCATATGTATGTTCTTGTGTTTGGTTTTCTTCAGCCATCTCACGTTTATTTTCCCTTGTACTGGTAGGAATCATGTGGCCTTACTCCGACAGCGACATTGTTGATAGGAGGAAATCGAGTATGCAAATTAAATATAAATAAATCACAGCAAACCAGATTCCGTCCCTTGCAAATAATTACAAGACTTCCTCCCGATGTAGCGGTGGGAAGTCAGGATCGATCCACGAGGAAGCGTGTCAGCGGATCCTAGGCAGCGGAGAAATCTCACGGAAGTCGACTACAGGGGTCCTAGATCTCGAGTACAGCAACTCGACAGAAGATCGGACAGTCGAACACAGCGCAGCAGCAACTCGGCAAAGGCTACTCGATCTCGACAAGGGCCTACTCGAGATCGAGTAAAGGCTTCGTCGATGTCGGCTTGGCTCGTCGAGTACCTGCACACAGAAGCAACAGCGACCTAGGTCGAAGATCAGTAACTCGAGATCGAGGAGTGCTAGTCGATCTCGAGGAAGACAGAAACTAAAACGAAAGAAAATAAATGCAAAGGCTTTGGGATTTTGAACTAAACTGTATAAAAAGGACTTCCAAGATTGGGGTTTGCATCAACGATAACCAAGCATACATAAGGCAGGAATAAAACAGATAATCATGTGAATTGCATCAAAGGACTAAGCTTTCGCCTTTTCCAACAATTAGACAACTCTTTCAAGAAACCCTAATTGTCTCTACTAATTTTATGTTTACAATCCAAGTTGTTAGCATGGACCTCCATTAGATGGGTAATAAACACATAACAAGTAGTAGATGCTCAAAACATGATAAAAGTCGGATCTTTACCTCAAACATGCATGGCTATCGTCGGGCTCGCCCCAACCCTAGAAGTGGGTGGACTACTCGCGCTTCATTGCAACCTCAGACATTGATTGATGAAAAGAAACTAATTGCATTAAACCAAACTCAAGAAAGTACAAACCAAACAAACCGGATCACTCTCGTTCTCCTACTCCACTCGGCCTCTCTCTCTCTCTCCTCTTCTCCTAATTGTTGTGTGTTGGAATGAACAAAAACTGAGCCCCTAAGGCTTTATTTATAGCCTTCTATTCCTTGCTATTCAAGGATAGAAACATCTATATCTATATCTAAAACTATATCTAAAACTTTAAAGATAAATAAAAGCTATAAAGAAATTAAATCTAAAAAGGGAATTAAATCTAAAGTGTCTTCAAGTGGATAGATCTCTCTCTTCATGATGTATCTTGATAAAATCAGATAGAATCGGCAATCTTCGGCCCCAAGGAATCCCAATCCGAGTAGGATTGATCAAAACGCGTTACGCGGCTTCTGGAGGCTTCCTCGATCTCGAGTAAGGCTACTCGATCTCGAGTAGGATTGTTGGTCGACTGATGTGGCTCGGCGTCTCGGCTAGCTGGTGCTCGATGTGGCTCGGACATGGCTCACCAATCTCCTCGACCTCGAATACCCTTGTTGACATCGAGTAAAGATGGCTCGTCGAGAGGTGTGGCTTTGCTGGGCGGGTAGCCTCTTGTCGACATGCTCGGACACAGGCTCCTAGGGTTCCTCGATCTCGACAACGGTCTCGTCGATCTCGAGTAGAAATGTTGATCATGGCTTGCCTGGCGTTGTCGAGCAGCATCTCTTCGACATGACTCGGATATGGGCTCTTCGGCGTTGTCGACATCGAGTGGGTTACTCGATCTCGAGGACGGTGTGGGAGTCGGGTTACTCTGCTCCTTGGCTTCTCGACATGGTGTTCTCCGATCAGTGGGTGTCCAGGCATGATTTGTCGATATACAGTAGACTTGCTGCTTCTGTCTTTGCTTCTTGGTTTTCTCCCGAAATGGCTCCATATTCTGCAATATTAAACAGAAACTTATGTAGATCTCTATTTCTGGCAAATAAGCATATACTACATAAATTCAACATATTCCCAACCCGAAATATGCAAAATGTAAAGAATATGGAACTAAAATATGCGTAAAGACATGGCTACTTTTGAGACATCAGACATTGACACGGACTCCGACAGCGACCGAAGCTACCAGAGCGGTGACGATAGGAGGTACTTCTGGCTGCGTACGGACTACGACTACGGCCGGAGACGTCGGGACCGTCGAGGGGAGGAGGAGGATGATGATCAGTCAGACAGGAGAGACCCCGAGCAGGTGGCTGAGGACAATGCGCTCTGGAACTACGCCGCCGAAGAGCTCACTGACCTCCGCCAGCGAGTTCAGTCGCTGTTGAACCGGGATGCTGCGAGGGAGGAAGCTATGGCCGCCCAGCGCACTCAGCTGCAGGCCGCCAACACGCAGGTCCAGACCACCACTATTGAGCTGCAGGCTACCCAAGCCACGCTGCAGGCTACCCAAGCCACGCTGCAGGCTACCACTACTGAGTTGCAGGTTACCCAGACCACGCTACAGGCCACAAGGGAAGAGAACATGGTCCTCGCCAACAAGTTGGTGAGGAGCGAGGCTAGCAACAACCACCTGGGGCAGCGGGTGGCCGAGGTGGGCTCCTTCCTCTGTGGGCAGTGGGTCGGGCACGCTAGCGAGCAGCTCCGCACCCGACAGCTCACCCGCTGGAACATGCTCATGGGGTGGATTCTCGTGCTGATGATGGGAGTAATGGTGCGTCTGGTCACCAGGGCTTAGGACCTTCGAAGCCAGTTCTGTTTGTTTTTTGCCAAAACTTGTGATGTTGTTGTAGTAGTTGCCATAAACTGATGTGATGCTAAACAGATGTGGTTTTTTGGACTTGGAAAAACTCTGTATGTGGCGGATGGCCCCCATTTTGTGCAGTTAGGGGCCTATGTAAGGGTAGTTAGAAACATTGTCTCACCCACGCCCGGTTAGTTGTTGTTTTTTGGAACGCCGAGTGTGGTTGCACCGTTATGAATGGTGCCTGTATGATCGGATATGGTATGTATAGGGCAATGTCCCTCCTATATTATGCATGTCTATTACATTTCCACTTGTTGGTGTTATGCATTTCAACCGAGTAATTTTCTTGCCACATGACATTCAATTATCCATGACAAAATGTACACTTATGTGGTTTCTATGATTGGCACGTAACAATTCTTATATCAACCTATCAATACATAAACAAGGTTAGAAAATCACCCTACTCACCATATTGACATTAGTGACACGGATAATTACGTAAGTTGACACGGGATTCCAAGTTTGGTGACACGGATGATTTCCTAACAACTTATAACCAAAGTTTCCACCATGCCAACATCGTCAATCACTGGTTAAAAAATATCATAAAAGGAAAGTAACAGTCTACAACACATAACCACTGACTGAAGATAAAGAATGCGAAATAGTTCATAGCAACGTACTAAAATACCAACCTAGTGAACTACCGTCCACAACTAAATGTGAGAACCAACAACCATGTTCATAAATATCCAACACAATAAAAACGATGTTCATAAGAAGTTTCTACCATAACATCAAAGTTCATAACACTGGGCAATGGTGATCACAACTGCGATCATAACCGTCTACCATTGAAGATGCCAACAGCGAGCATGTGCCTGTACGCCCCAATGAATGCGTCATCAAGACCGTCGTAGGTGGGGGCGTCCTTCGTCAGGAGTTGCATGAACCTGATCGTGTATGGATCGCAGTCTCCACTGCAATAGAGAATCGCCGGAGTCAGATTCATTACAGCCGGATGCCACTATGAGACGAAGAGATATTTAAGTGTTCCACAGAAATTACCTCTGCTTGTTCTACGGAATCCTTTTCTCACGACTAAGGGCGAACAGCTTTGGCAACTTGTTAGCGTAGGTGGCCATCAACGCGGGGTGGGCATTCATCAGTACCGGAATAAGGTGGGTGATGCAGCTTAAGTGTGTCGGCAAATGGCGGTCCCTCACGATGTAAACGTCCGAATTATAAACCCTTACCTGCCACCCGATCAGATCTATGGCTACGGCGATCCAGTGAATATTGTCCACGTTCAACGGTAGGAGGATGAGTTACGCCCCTTCCCACGCCCGGCCTATCGTCGCCGGGGAGCGCCCGTCGAAGTAGGCAAGCAGCTTCTCGTCGGCTTCGTAGCTATCCGCATCGCTCTTGTATTTGACCCACTCGGTCTGCAGATAGCGACCGAAATATGTGTCCACAACAACAACTCGACCGCCAACGTCACCGGCCCTCTCCGTTACCCCTTTACGAAGAAGATAGCATGCTTGTTCCATGTGCTGCATCGATTACAACCCTAGTAAAAATCCAAAACTATTGCAGTACCTATTACAGTAGATACCGTGTCATTCACTAAACAAAGGTAGTCACGTAGGCGGGTTTCGTTCCTCAGAGTTTAGCCAAACTGTGGGCGTTTTTAGTGCGGTGAAGAACTCTTTAGTCAGCGTCGTGCCGTACGCAGTCTTCCAGCTGTCCTCATCCCCGCTGAACAACCACAACCACAATGTTAGGAGAATGGACTCATGTATGCAATCACTTGGGTACGTCTACTAATGAGTGTCACCTATCCATCCAGCGTAGGAAGCCATCGTTGTCTGACACGGAAACAAGACCCAGCTTAATCGCGGCCGCGCCTTCGACAACGTTCTTCCCTTTTCGGCCCCGCGTTTTCTTCTGAGGCGGGGACTTCACTTCTCCTTCACCTCATGCACCTCTCTTACTCTTCCTGCCTCGAACGGGCTCCGCTCTTGCGACCTCTGGGATCTACCAATATGTTAGACAGTTTCAACGGTCAGGGCAAAATGTTTTTTTCCCCCGTGTCACCCTAAACTTTACTCGTGTCGGCTAACACTGATAGACGTACGTACTACTACAGATTCAAATGACAATGTGAAGTAACAGCCAATTTACCTTCTCATCCTGTCCTTCCGGCGTTGCCTCATCGTTCATTGTAGGTGGTACCTCCATTGAACCGGCATTATGGTTGTTCTCCTCAGCCTCCCTATGTTTCCCATCATTCTCTCCACTGACATCTGTCCCAGTTCCTCCAACGGTCTCGTCTTTCACAGCCTCTGAGATCTGGCAATTGGTTGTGGTTATTTCAACTATCATTCAGATAATTTATTTGTTCCCTTGTCACTTAACATATTAAAACGTGTCGCTTCACACTAACAACCATGTCGGTTGTCTAAAATATATTGAATTATTAAAAAATGTTGATTCTCTTACCCCTTCACACCAATTTACCTCCTCTTGTCCTTCTGGTGGCTGGTCTTCCACCTTAGTTGGTCCCTCTGTCCCCCCGATCTTTTGGTCGTTATCCTCTCGACGGACATCGCCCATTGGTTTCTGCTCACCTCCTGCATTCGACTGGCCGTCTCGCATCCCATTCACAAGACCTTCCAAGACCTTCATCTGATACACAAAGTACATAAATGAGGGGTGGTTCGCGAATGTTATTCGGCATTGGGAGATAAGTAACCGGTGTCACCTTTGAAAAATACCCGTGTCACATATAAAATATACCCGTGTCACATATGGCAGACACGTTACACGTACCTTGTCATCCATGCTCCGCATCCATGTTGCCATGGTTCCCAGCCTCTCCAAGATCAGTTCTACTGACTTCCCCAACTTATCTTCCCATGATTCCCTTGTCCCATCTCGTTGCTCCGAACTCGAGCCGGCCTTGCCAGAGCCTTCACCGTAATAACTCGGTGCCAACGCAGCCTCAATGTCATCAAAGTAGAGGTCAGACTCCTCATGCTGGTAGAAGCACCCGAGCATCAATTCATACTCGTCGGCCTTCGGTACTAGTATCGAGTTGTCTTCGACCTTGATGCTGGCAACGCCGTCTTCGACACCCAGTTTGCAAACGCCTCCCCAATCCCCGGGACCGCTTCGTACAACCAAATCTACAACAACCACACATGTCACTCGAGTTCATCAATTGCACTTAATATTTCAAGCGTAACTTCGATCAAGTAGGTAACCTGGAATGCATACGGAAAACCCATAAGCCCGTATCCATATCGGTCGTCCTTGTCGTTCGCCTTCGGCTTCAAGTCAGCAACACGTCATTCTATGACGCCCGACAGGGACTCGTGGGTGGCCTCGTACACAATCCTGCCCCAGGGGTAATCCAGAAATCGATCAACGTTCTCGACAAGCTTCACAATCCACCCTCAATGGCTTTCCTGGGTTCTCCCCCCAGCAGAACTCCTTCGACGATGAGGAGGAGAGCGATCTTAAAACGCCTTCTCGCACTCGGCTCCTTCAAGATGGAGTTCTTGAAGGCGTTCTCTAGCTCACCCACCTTCATGTTGTCCGTTCCGAATAAGTCCTTGAGAGCCTTCTTTGTCTTCTTGTCATCCTCCGTCTCTATGTCTTCCCCCCGAACTCGACCACACCGCAGCCCAGTAACGAGCGCAAACTCCTTGATAGAGAATCGTCGGAGCTTGTCTTGAAGCATGTACCAAGTCTCCCACTTCTTTTCTGTCACAAGCTGCCGTTGTAACACGTAATGCAACAGTTGCGACGAGAATTGAACCCGGTTTGCCATTTGCACAATACCCCCAAATTGGCTTCGCAGCAGCTTATCCCAATCGACGGGGTCGACCCAGTCGTCCAAGTTCACGAGCAGCGACACTTTGGAACAATGGTTGACCCGCCCTCGGAAATGCTTCTCCTCCGGCACTGCGAGTCGTGGCTCCACCTTCTTCGGTGGCCGGACACCCTTCCTCCTCAAATTCTGGGACCGAACCATGTTCTTCCTGCAATTAGATGGACATGAACATAATCAATATCCACACAAATTCACCCCCTACTTAGTAAATCTGTATGCGAGTGTTTCACGATAAAAGGCCCATGTCACCTTAGGGGGTAACCCTTGTCACCCAACAGAATAAGTCATGTCATGAATGTCAGTTGGCTTCTCCCAATACTCCTACAGTACCCGTTTATGACAGGGGTTATTCTCCACTCTCACATTCTGGGTTAAAGGACCCGCAACCCTCCCACGCTAATCTTCAACCTCAATCGCTCTTCTCTGTCAATTCCTCAGATCCCCATACCTCTTTTACCCCAGATCTCTATTTCCCCGTATCCCCCAATTCCCCACATCACCGTTAACCCAAATCCCCAATTTCCGAATTTTCTCCATTCTCAAAATGCATGCCTTTGAACGAAACAATGGAAGAATGCAAATGAAGTGGGGAAGATTGCAAATTAAGTGAAGATTCAGAGTAATAGAGATGGGTGAGGACGGATTTCAATAATCAATTGAGTTGTACCTGTTTTCCGGCGTCTTCCTCCCTTGTCCTATGTCGTCTTTTCAGAGCGGCCGGACTGCTGCTCTCCTCTTTCCCTTCAATTCACAACCGCCTCTCTTCTTGCCCTCTATTAATATTTACTCTCTCTCTCTCTCTCTCTCTCTCTCTCTCTCTTTCCCTTCTGGTGGTGGTTTTATTCCCCAACTGCAATGAATGCAAGTTGGTGTAAGTTACTTTTGCTTTTCCTTTTATTTTAGAGAGACACACTAATTTTGTTTTTCTTTTTTTCTATTTTTTAAAGTGGGTCAAATTAACTGTGCACCCAACTGCCACCCTGAAAGATTCCTTTTCTATTGTCGTTTTGTTATTTTTGTCCCAGTATGGGGTCACGTCTTTGCATGCAAGTGTCCCCTCAAAGGTTTTTTCGTGTCACTATTCACTCTCTCATATTCCTACGTATAGTCTAAATGACCCATGTCACCCCTTTAAATCCTCGTGTCATGTAACAACATATACCTTGTCACCAAATTGGATAGATACATTTAACTACACTGCCAAGTTTAACAAAAAATATGTCCGCATACCTACAATATCCAAATGTTCACATTCGACAACAGCCAAGTTTCGCAAAATATCCAAATGTTCTACTTCAACTATTACATGAGGGTGTTATCATTGGAAGCAAGTGTTCACAACAAACATTCACCAGACACTCCAAAGTCTAGCATCCGAGTCGACCATGGAATACCCCAACAGCTAGCATCTAGCGGTATGCATGAATCTAATGGTGTACGGGCCACAATCACCGCTGTAATGGGGAAGAATCGGTCAGAACGCGGACACCGATTCCACATCCAATCAAACGAAATTGAACCATGTCATCCAACTTACCTTTGCTTGTTCTGTGGAAGGCTCTTGTCCCGGCGAATGGCAAACGACGTGGGGACCTTATCCGCATACTTCACCTTCAGATCGGGGTGTGCCCGCATGACGACAGGGATGAGGCTTGTCACAGGCATTAAGAGGGGCTGGAGCTGGCGTTCCGTCACGATGTGGACGTCGCAGTCATACACCCTGACCTCCCACTCCTTCAGATCGATTGCAAGCGCAACCCAATGTTTGTTCCTCACGTTGAAGGGGAGGAGGATGAGGTCCGTACCTGACCACGGTCACCCCAACGGCTTCGGAGACCGGCCATCTAAGTATGCCATCAATGCATCACTAGGGTCGTACGCTTCGGGGCTGGCGCTGTACTCCTTCCATTCTCGCGGTAGATAAATTCCCGCCAAGCACGTATCCACAACGATGGCTCCACTGCCAATGTCACCCGCTCTGTCTGCGACCGCTTTGCGCAGAAGGTAGCAACACTCCTCCATCTCCTGCATGAAGTGAACCGCAATTACAATCCAAAATCCTGACACGGGAAATTTGATAGGTGACAAGTGTTCATACCACTGTGCCAAACCAATCTTGGGGTTTCTTCAGGCGGTTGAGTAACTTCTTCGTCACATCCACACCGCAAGGTGACGTGCGCACCTCCACGTCCCCACTGCACGGTAAGTTTCTGTCAGGTATTGTAGACGTTCAACTATCTACCTTCGTCGTCTATTCGAGAGTAAGACACATAAGCTACGTACCTTGCCACCCAACTTGTCATGGCGTCGTTGTCCGTCGCTGACACAATTCCTAGCTCAACAGCATCAGCGGGAACACTGGCTACCTTCTGGGCTCGCGGTTTCTTGGCCGGCGGAGCCAGCTCCTCTCCAACACCCTTCCTCATCTTCTTCGCCCCCTTAGATGCATATACCTGCGCTACCCGGGGCTTCGCCCTCTCATCACATTCAATTTTCTTTCCCCCTTCATCAGGACCAGACCCCTTGAAATCAGCCTCTCCCAATTGCAAACATATCAAACTTCAGCTGAGATTGACACTATCCCTTGTCACATAACAGATATACTCATGTTGTACAACTACATTGTCCCTGTCACCATTAACTGATAGAAAAAACTTACATCCTTGCTCTCTCTTGCCGGCTCATCCCCTGCCTTGAGGGATTCACCTTCAGCTACCTTGTCCCCGACATCAGATTGCTTGTCCCCTGCCTTGGTCTGAAAAAATTTCGTGTCCGTTGCCATAAACGTTCATGTCACAGATATAATTTTCCTTGTCACCTTTTTTTCATAAATAAACCTGACCTCCTTGGTCTTTCCTTCCCCCCATCCCCTGCCTTGACAGATTCAGCTTCATCATGCTTGTCCCCGACATCATCACCAGCTAGCTTGCTCTCTCCTGGCCCCCCATCCCTTGCCTTCACAGTTTCAACTTCAGCGTGCTTATCCCTGCCATCATCCACTTCAGTTCCCTTCTCAACAGCAGCTCCTAACTGCAAATGAAATCAACATTCAATTAGGCCTCAAACTTTCCAGTGTCACTTAACATAACAAATCATGTCACACAGCTACATTCTTCCTGTCACATTCTTCCAGTGTCACTTAACATAACAAATCTTGTGATGTTTACCAACAACTTACCTTACCACCTCGTCCACCCTCACCGCCTTCAGCCGCAATTGACTTTATCAAGTCATCAAGTTCGACCTGTAAAAAACATACTAACGCTTGATATTGAATCCCCGATTTCAAGCAGGACTAAACATCGAAACGCATGTCACGCAAAAACAAACTTACAAACTCATCCCGTTTTTTCTCATCGCCAGCTTGTTCTTTATCGGTTGCTTCTTTCCAGGCCGTCCTCTTACATTGACCATCCCGCAGCTCAGTCACGGCCACCTCCAATAATTTCAGCTGCAGGTGAAAAAACTCATACTTCATATCACCATAAGGTGACAAAATTCAACACATGCATTTTATTACGTGACAACTGTGATAAGTAATGAACACCCAACAAATGCAAATTCACACTTCATATCAGACTAAGGTCACCTAATTCACTTCTAAACAAACACATATCAGACTAGGCCCCCCTCAATTTCATACCAGATTCGTTCATTATCTACACTACGTGTATCTTGTCCAATTTCACGTGTCAGGAGTCCATTTACCCTAGTCACCACAGTTCTCCAGAGTCTCCACAAAACGAATAATTGGGAATTAATTGCGTACCTTTTCATCCATCTTCTCCATCCCTGTTGACATTGTCTCAAGCTTGTCCATAACTTGTTCCAAAGTCTTGGCCACGTCCCCCACCCAGCCGTCCTTCTCATTGCCTCCTCTTCGCGTCTTTGGGGACCTCCCACCAGGGGCTTCAAAATGTGTCAGGAAGGGTGCAACTAGGTCGTCGCAGAGGGGGTCGGACTTCTCATCATCGTAGACACAGCCATCCATCAGCTCCAGCTCAGCCTCCTCTGGTATGAGTATTGGGTTATCATCAATCTCAATGGCCTCCTCTCCCTCAGCTTCGGTGCGGCTGGCTATATCAGCATAAGCTAGGTTCTCGTCCTTGAGGGTCCATCTCATGCAACGAGGGAAAGTCGTCGTCGACACCTTCGACGCAAACCGGACCCCCTATTTTGGCATGGATTCCAACAACCAAATCTGCATCGCATCCCCACTCAAATTAATACATTTTCATCATATGAATTACAAAATGATCATGGGTGTGGTCGAGAAGGTTACCTGAAAGGATAGCGGATAACCCATCAGGCCATAACCATTGCGCTTCTTTCGAACTTCTGCCTTCAACTCAGCCTCTCGACGCTTTACGGCGCCGTTCAGCGAGACGTGTGTTGCAGCATAGATGACCCGCCCCCATGGGAATGCCAAAAACCGATCGACATTCTCCACCAACCGGACGATCCAGCTCCGCAGCCCCTTCCTCTGCTCCTCCCCTAACAAAACGCCTTCCACAATGTACAGAAGCACTAGCTTGAATCGTCTTCGCGGGCTCCGCACCACCAACATTGAGTTCTTCAGCTCGGTCTCCAGGTCACCGACCGTCATCTTCTCGTTTCCAAAAAACTCCTTGATAGCTTTCTCGTCGTCCTCCATGTCACTAGCTCTTGGTTGACTGCACCGCAGCCCGGTAACTAAGGATAACTCCTTGAGGGAGAACCTCTGGAGCTTCCCCTTAATCCGGTACCAGGTCTCCCACTCCTTATCGCTCGCAAGCTGGTGCTGGAGTGCATAATGCACCATTTGTGAAGAAAATTTCACGCGATGCGCCAGCTGCACAACCCCACCCAGCTGGGAGTCAAGCAGCTTCTGCCAGTCGCCAGCGTCAACATAATCATCGATGTTGTTCAGCATCGACAGTCTTGAGCCCTGGTTCACCCGGGCCTAGAAGTGCCTAGCTTCCGGGACTACGTATTCAGGCTCTTTGTTCTTCGACCTCACATTCTTCGTCCTCACCATTTCTTTCCTGCAATTTCCATCAGACGAACAAAGTCAGTTTACAAATTATATTCATCTCCCTCTGTCACCTAACGTACTAACCCATGTCACTGTACCCCTGTCACTCAAGGTGAAACCCATGTCACCCATTATGAATCGGAAGCCTATAACCAATACCTCAAACCTCCTTCAATAGGCCACCTACGACATCCACATATCCCAATTTCCACACCTCGTCAATTCCCCTATTCCGCCTACCACAACAAATTTCGGAACCCTTCTCTCAAAAATGGAAACCCCTGTCACCCAATTTCAAACCCCTGTCACCCAATTCGAACCTCAAACCACCAATTTCCCCTATCCATAGTTCCCCGACCGTTGCCCTAACCCATTCCGAAAACCACTGTCACCCAATTGGAAACCCTAACCACCGATTTCCCCTTTCCATACCCGAAAACCACACATGCCACCACCACCCACCATTCTCCAAACCCGAATACCACCACCCCGACCCACCATTCAGGCCACCATTGCCCTAACCCCTTCACCCACTGCTTCCCCGACCCACACCCGCGCACAGTACCACCAAAGGGAGAAGAGTAAAAGGGGGTACTTGACGGTGGACCTGGTGTGTACTTTCCGGCGACGGTGGACCTGCTGTTCCTCTCCCCCAAAACCGTCTCTGCAACTGCCGAAGAAAAACCACCCTCTATCTCTCTTTCTATGCGTCGCTGCAACTGCCCGATGAAGAAGCTCTCTCTCTCTCTCTCTCTCTCTCTCTCTCTCTCTCTCTCTCTCTCTCTCTCTCTCTTTGCTTTCGGTATGTATTGAAACGGGAGAGTGATTGGGTGATTGGATTTGCAATTACTAACCCCCCCTATTTCTCCTTTCCGCCATGTCTCTATTCACTAGGCAATGATATCTCTATTTTAATTTTCTTTTTTTTCTGGGCAAAATGACATAGGATAGGCGGTTTGGGGGGGGGGGGGGGTTTACCTTGACATTTTTGCAAATTATTTGCAAATATGGCATTTGTGCAAATTTTCCCAAGTTGTCGGCATTTTTGCAAAGATTTTTGGAAAAGTGGTATTTACTACCATTTCCTCAAAGTTATGGGTATAATTATCTTTTCCTATTAACTTAAGTGAGGTTTAACCAAGAAAGTGGGTATGGGTGGTTAATTAGGAAAGTGGGTATGGGTGGTTAATTAGTTGCAACCAATTTGTATATAATGGGTGTTTATTTGCAAAATTTTTAATAAAGAGTGGTTATTTGCAAACAACCCTGAATAAATGGTGGTTTTATGCATTTTTGTCTTGTCACTTTTATGTTGAATTTAGTCAAATAATAGGTAGTTTTATTCAATGTTGAAATTAAGGGAGTGTTTGTGAAAAAAAGGAAAATAAAGAGTGGAAAATGAGTTTTGGGCATGCGTCGAACTTTTGACAAAACTAATGGCATCATTCGGATTTAAAAAAGTTTGACACACCAACTGAAATTGTTGAAAACTCAGGGGTACCAAACATAATTTTCCTTTTTTTTTTAAATTTTGATGGAATCAAAATAGAATGAGAATTTAAGGATATTATTATGAGAGGGGCATAAAAAAAAGAGATGATTCAAAGTAGAAAACAATCACTCATTACATCTACCTCTCTTCTTCTAATTAGTGCACTCGTTCAAATTACTATTCTATTCGACATCAATGATTAAAGAGTATATCGACACAAGAACATTATTTGCTTTTAAATGCTTCAAAAAATGTGGAGACTAAATACATCACAAATTATTGTCCATTGGGAAGTTGTTCAACATTAGACTGGACGTTGTTCATTTCATTTATTTTTATAGTAAAAAATGTAATGGATGTGAGATAAATGTCTCATTGGACATTGTGCTACAAAAGCCCACCGGGTTGGCCTCGGGTCAGTTGGTACTTGGTAGCCATGATGTGGAAGAGCAATGTCTACACACCATAAACTTTTGAAGTCACCGAATAATGTTCAATGTGAAGTTTTCAAATATCTATATTTTTTAAGTTTAATTATATAATATTACTAATTTTACATAATAAACAACGTTTTGTTTTTAGCACAATAGATAGGAAAAGTTGGTGGAAAAGGGTGCTCCAATGCAACATCAAATTGGACATTATGTCACGTCAGATAGAAAATTGCTATTTTCCACTCGCGGAAACTATATACATCGCAAATCTGCACGTTAATTACAACGTGCAAGCACGTTAATAAAGGTGTGCACGCACGTCGTAATTAACGTGCAGATTGGATAGGGCACACAAGAATCAGACGTGCGGACACTTTTTTTTTAAACGTGGTTGCACGTCAAAACCGACGTGCAGTATTGCACGTCAATAAGGACGTGCAACCACGTTTTTTCAAAAACGAAAAAACGTGGCCCGTCGTCTCCACTTTCCCCAATTCCAGATCCACGAGAGAGAGAGAGAGAGAGAGAGAGATTCCAAGCCTGAGAGAGCCGGAGATGGAGACGGAGGTAGTGGTGCCGACGACGGAGGTGGAGGCGATGGAGATGGAGATGGAGGTAGAGACGGCGAAGGGTGGTGGTGGTGGTGGAACGGTGGAGCCAATGGAGGGTGGTGGTGGTGGGGCGGTGGAGGTGCAGGAGGTGGGGGCGGTGGAGTCTCAAGCGGTGGCGGTGGAGGGTAGTGGTGGTGGGGCTGCTGACCTGCAGGAGGTGGTGGTGGAGGAGGAGCAAGCGCCGGCGAAGGTGGAGGCCGGAGAGCAGCCGGAGGCGGAGATGGTGGTGCCGGAGAAGCAAGCCTTATTACCGCCGCGGAAGCGGCGTTGCATGGAGGTGTCGCCTGTCCCGACCCCACCGGTATGTTATTTGAATTATTTAATTATTTTATTTGATATTAATAGTTTTATAGTTTTTATAATATAGTTTTATAATATAGTTGTATAGTTTATAGTATATAGTTTATAGTTTTTATGGTTTTTAGTTTTTATAGTTAATAGATTATAGTTGTTATGTTATTTCATGTATACGTAAAATACATTAAAAGAAATTAAAAGACATTAAAAAACATTATGTAAAAGACATTATAAGACATTGAAAGACATTAAAAGACATTAAAAATATAGTTTTTACAATATCTAAAAGACATTGAAAGACATTAAAAAACATTAAAAGTCATTAAAAGACATTAAAAATGATTAAAAGACATTAAAAGACATTAAAAGACATCATAAGACATCAAAAGACATTAAAATCCATTAAAATCCATTAAAAGACATTACAATACATTAAAAGTCATTAAAAGACATTAAAAGCCACTAACAGACATTGAAAGCCATTACAAGACATTAACAGGCAACTGAATCAAATGAATTAGCATAAGTAATACATGAAGTAACATACTTTTAAACATTTCATAATAACAGGCGTCGCGGATATTGAGGACTGATGGTACCCTACGGGTTGTTAGGGTCGGCGACCGGGCAGCGGTCAGTCAGCTTAGGGTAGAGGGTGGGGGAGAGGATATGGTTGAGGGAGGAGCGGATGGGCTGACGGTACCTCATATTGGAGAGGGGATGTCGACCCATACATTAGATGATCTGCTGCTGTCTGCAGAGGGTGCCCAGCAGACCATGGGGAGCCCCCCGTACGACGAGGATGACAGCTTCTAGCAGGGTCGGCCTGATTTCCGCTCCTCCGGCAATCCGATGGATGGGCAGCAGCCTTTGTTGCCGTCCGACGATGTACTCAGCAGGTGCGTCACTAAGATGGGTGGGAGTCGATGGGCCCACGGGGGTAGACCGGCTGCTCAGCTACCCCCCACCATCCACGAGGCATCTACTTCCGGCGTCCACGAAGCTTCTACTTCCGCCACCCATGATGCTGAGGCTTCGACCTTCCGCACACCAGCGCCGATATCATTGGCTTCTGCGGATGACACCATTCCTGACGTCGTAGAGGGGTGGACGACTGGCAGGGGGCAGGAGGAGCCGGGACCCATCCCTGCGCAGCCTGATGGACCGGTTGCGTAGGTCCACCCATACTTGCCTCCGGGCGATCTGCTGGTGTCTTGCAAGCACCACCGAGCCTACCGGGTGTGGAGGGATGCGACTGTAGATCTGCCGCTGCTGAAGATCCACCATCGAGCGAGTCACCTAGTTGCGTTTGACCCGTACGTCTTCGAGGGCCCGGGGACCTGGTGGCAAGATCTGATTCCCTCGAGGCTCTAAATATATGACATATATTTCGTAAATGTGACTTAAGGCTGCTTGTTTTATTTATAGGTTGAGTGGATGCCCTTTGGGCATGATCTTGACTTCGACGGCGAGTACCGTCAGTTCACCTACTAGGGCACGATCACATTATGCGGGGAGGAGAAGCCATATATGCCTGATAGGTGTCTTCGACAGTTTGGACGAGTCCAGGGGGTCCCGCAGGCCGTCATCCCGCCGATGCACGTCACCCGCGCCGCCACCTTGCAGCCGAAGTACGTTGCCACGTTTGTCGCCAAGCACGACAAGTGGAAGAGCCCGGACGACGGTCGCTTCTACCGGCTGGGTGATCACAGGCGGACTAGCGAGGACTGTTAGGCTGGTGTCACTATAGACTACATGACCTGGTACGCATCTCAGAGTCAGCCGTACGTGCTGGCCACCACGCCACCCCACCCGGACCCTCCAACACCCGTCCACCCGATCGCCATGGATCCATGGGTGGACCTGCCTCAGCCTGCAGTTATCCCTCCGGCGATAGCTGCCCGGATGCACGACACACAGGGCTATCTACGAGCCCTGGCCACCCACCCTCAGATCGAGGAGTTGATGGACGAGGTGATTGATATATTGGATGATGTTGTATGGTCCACTAGATCACCGTGATGTACTTTATATTTGTAGTAGTTTGTACATTATATCTGTTACAGCTTTTGTAGTAGCTTTTACATTATATGTTATATGATATTCACCTTTTGATATTATATTTTTATATTATCTTCTCTAGCCATGTTTAATTGATTCTCAAGTTACAAGTAAAAAGTAAAAAGTAACAACAACGACGGGCTTGGGGTTAGGGATTCGGGTTTCAATGACCTCGGGCAAAGTGTTTGGCTAGGAGGGTTAGGGTTGGTTAGGTTTTATGGTTAGGGTTTAGGGTTGGGCTAGGGTTAGGGTGGGTTTGGCTAGGGCTTCGGGTTAGGGTTTGCACATCGTTAGCGACGTGCATACACATCGTTGACCACGTGTGTTTTGCACGTTCTTTTGAACGTACACCTTCGCGTACCTTTGACGCACATCTGCCTATTTTAAGCGGAGCGGGATAGCCTGAATCCGCATCCTCCAAAACAAAGTCTGACTTAGTTTGATATATTCCGTCACAGTTAGTATCGCTATAATGCACGTTCAAAAGAACGTGCAAAAATGCACGTGGTCAACGACGTGCATACACATCGTTGACCACGTGTGTTTTGCACGTTCTTTTGAACGTACACCTTTGCGTACCTTTGACGCACATCTGCCTATTTTAAGCAGAGCGGGATAGCCTGAATCCGCATCCTCCAAAACAAAGTCCGACTTAGTTTGATATATTCCATCACAGTTAGTATCGCTATGGCCGAGTCGCAAGACAATCATCGTATCCAAGTTTGTTAGGTACGGATACGTTCTGTATAGTTCAATATATACAATATGGCTTACGTTATGTTTATATTTCCACTCATGTTATTACAGTTTCGAGACTTCACACCTGAGTTCTCGGACCCAAAGGTTTGGAATGATCGTAACGAAATGGTTACGCATTTCAAGGACTTGGGTCTGAAACACTGCATGATTTTAGTAATCAAGAGGTCTTGGACGGGGGCGTCAAACCGTCCAGGCGGGGCTCTCCTTACTTGCGAGCAGTATGGGGAGTACCGACCACGCGGGAGGAAGCTCCGAAGCACGCAATCGAAGGTAAACGGATGTCCATTCTCTCTACATGGGCACAAGGCTCGCCGGGTCACTGGGTTATGACGGTAACCCACGGTGTTCATAACCATGGGCTTCCCACGAGCTTGAAGGGTCACGCCATTGCCAGACGAATGACAGAGGGGGAAAAGAAGATGGTTAGGTGGATGAAGGAAATTGGTACTCCTCCAAAAGCCATTGGATACGAATTGAGGCAGTTAGATGACACCAGCGTCACGTCATCGCATTCCCTTACCAACACGCTCAACAAGATGGTCGCCGAAGAAATGGACAGTCGGACGATGACCCAAGATACTCTGCATCGTTTGCGGAAAAGAGGGTACTACTATGAGTTCAGACGACATCAAGATGACAACGACGTCTTGAGCGACCTCTTCCTAGCGCACCCTGACGGGATACGGCTACTCCGAAGGTTCCATTACGTCATCATATTAGACAGCACGTACAAAAAAATGTGTAAGTTAATCAATTACGATTACATTATTACACATATTATAAAGTACTGCACATGTAACATATTTACACTTGTAAATATGGGATTCCATTGTGCGAGGTGGTCGGGTTTACACCCTCAGGCCATAATTACTGCATCGCCTATGCTTTCATGTCGCACGAAAACGAAGATACGTACGCTTGGGTGTTGCGTCGGCTTCAGATCTTGCTTGGGTGTGTTCAGCCTCAAGCTATTATGACTGATCGGGAGCTAGGTCTCTTGGCGGCGCTAAATGTTGTCTTCTCCAACGTCCAGCATCTCCTTTGCTGGTTACACGTGACGAGAAGATGTGAGGAAGCTGCATCGACGACACCCCACTCCCTTATGAGTTGTCATCTTCGTACACGGCTTCCAACAATGTATGTGAAGATGAACTCCATCCACCCTGATCTGCAAGCGTCAAATCGAAAGGGAGGCCTCGGGGGTCGAGGAATGCCTGCAGAACCAACCCGTTGCCATACGAGGAGTTCGAGGCAAATTTTGAGAGGGAAGAAGCATGTGCTGCTCGACATCGTCCACAAGCGACCACAGCTCAACGTGGACGTGATGATGTGTTCGGAGGGTTCAACTGGGGTCGAAACAACGTTGATCCCTTCATGCTCGGACATATTCAGGGTGTGAGGGACACTATTGGAGATGGTCATTGTGGCTACCGTGCTTTGGCGTAATTGACATCACCGATCGGCGAGTCTGCTTTCCCAAAACTGAAAACATTATTATGCAATCACTTAGAGGATCAAGCCGATCTCTACGCCGATTGTTATATGGGAGGGTACGCATTTAAGCAGTTCGTCGACAACCAGAGGTGGGTGGGACCTGGGCATGGTGATAGGAGACGTTGGATAGATCTACCCATCATGGGTTTAGTATTTGCAACGGTATATCAGATTCCTCTCGTCGTCCTAGCTTGGCATCATCCGTTCACATGTCTCCCCATGTCCTCGCCGACACCTGGTAACAACCCTCAATCAGCAACCCTTAGTTTAGCCTGCATCGGAAACCAAGGCAGACAGTTTGCACGTCGTTGACTACGTGCAACCTTGCACGTTGTTAATGACGTGCAAATCCTCTTTTGCTTAGGACGTGCAAACTTCCACACTTGCATGTTAATTACGATGTGCAAATCCTTAACTATCATTTGTGGTGTACCTAACAAGACCCTTTCCCAATCCTAAAAATCGCAAGTCCAATGTGACGCCTGTCCATGCCAGGCTAACAACGTCGAAATGGATGTTGCCCATGACCCGACCTAATTGAGCCTCATCCTCTTTCTGCCATCCAACGTCCACAACTCTTATGAGCAACACACAAATGAACGTTGCTCTACGTCACATTGGACGTCGCTATATTATGGTGTGGATATTGCCAGGCTAACAACGTCAAAATAGATGAAGATGGTATTATGTTTTCCCCAATAGTTTTCATTTTTTTATTAGGTAATAATTCGGGTGGAAGGGTCTGCCCGATAGGATCCTTGTATATGAGGTCTTGAAGACTTGGATCATTGTGGATATCAAGACCCCAAGTCGAGTGGCAAAGGTGTGTAACCTTATCAACCACTTTGTTGCCTTCATGGGGTATGTGAGAGAAGAAAACCACTCTCACTCTTGACAGTAAATTTTTTATGGTTGACATAATCAATTCAATTTCCCACGAGCATCTGAGAGCTGATGATGGTTGATGACAATCAAGGAATCCCTTTCTATCTGTATTTGATTTATGTCTATTTGGAGTGTTTGCAAAATGCCTTATTTTAAAGCCAACACTTCAGCTTTAAACGGAGATTGTTTTCCAATCTCTAATGATGAAGCGGAGGGTGGATCCATCAAAATTTAGTTTAAATGTTCCCGGAGGTGGTTTTTCCATTTAGTTGACTTTCTCTTGTTCCGGTTTTGGCTTTCACGTATATTCATTTTTTCAAGGATCATTGTACCAATAAAGTTGTTCTCTTACGCACAAGCTCATTGCCAATCATCTTATTGTGCTTAGATAAGTTTTTCAAACACCAACATTTGGGGGGAGGGGGTTCGTTTCTAAATATAAATTGATTCCTGATACGTCATGTGGTCCACCATGCAAATGCAAGATGCTCTTTCTTTGGCCTTTTTATCCTGTTTCAAGGAAGACAAGTATAGGTTTAACATCTCTAGAATAGCTACCATCGCATCGACTACCGAGATAACGTGCCTAAGTAGCATAACAATCAATAAAGGGTTAAGATTGCCTAATGTTCGCGCATAGTATTAAAAGATTAGGCATATAGTGACACTCAAATAGTAGGTGGACGTCGTCCTCAACCATACTAACTATTACAAAATGCACATGCAGAAGAGACGACAACACCTTTTTGCGCAAGTCATGTTGTTGCTGGTAGACTGTTGTGACATAGTTTCCACAAAAGTTTTTTATTTTGGTTGGGATGTTGATTTTCTATGTCCATGCATTTTTGTCCCGCTCTGCACCATTCTGCCCCGTAATAAGTTTAAAAGCACTGGCCGTGGTGAACCAACATATTTGAAACTATACTCTGTGATAGTCACGTTAAGCTTTTCTCGCCACTATTTTTCTCCTAGGATATATTGATATTCATCCCAATAGAGTTTTCATTTTTTTTATAAGGTAAGAATTTGAGGACCAGACAGACCTGAGTCCTCGAGTGGTCGGCAAAGTCGGTAGACAACAAACCATCAAATATACAATCTAAAGTAGAAAGGTGCAATACAAAAAAGTGGCAAGCAAACATATCTAAGCGAACAAACGAACCTAACCCTAAAAACACTGGGAATAACCTAGACTACAATCCGACGTCGAGCGCCACAAAACAATGACACCGCTAACCAGCGATACATCAGGAGTCCCTAAATAGAGTTTTCATATGATTCGGGTAATTGCAAGGTGGAATTTTGATTGCGTAAATTTTTAATTTCTCTTTTCATTCACTTGATGTACTAGCTTAACATATTTTTACACGAATTCCGTTTAGCGCAAGGTATTTTTTCCCTTTAGCGCATGGTCACAATGATCATGGTCGCAACGACCAAATTTAGGGTTGGTCGCAACGACCATGGGTGAAATAGGTCACAATGACCAAGTAATATAGGGCATGTGATACTGTGGTCGCAACGACAAGAACAAAGGATGGTCGCAACGACCAAGGGTTTTTAACTCGGTTGTAAACTGAACCGGGCTAAAAAAAGGTGGTGTGAATAAAAAAAGTGGACTTTTTAGCTCGGCTCTTTTAGGAACCGGGCTAAAAAGTCCCTTGATATTAGGGGGGGGGGGGGGCATGTTTCTTCTCCAATACAAGCCACACAGACCAATTCTCCATTAATGGTGGATTCCATTTTTTTACAATTTCACTCGATCTTTAGCAAGTTTGAATGAATTTCAACCCTTTAAATTCAATAAAAATATCAATTAATAGTTTATTATCAGGTCTACATTCTATTTCAACCGAAATTGATGAAACCCTAAAAAAACTTAAATTCAACCGTTGGTGCAGGCTCGGAGACGCTAGGATTGATTGGGAGCGAGTGCTAGGTGTATCTGAAGCCAGCGAGGGTGTTTGGGAAAATTGATTATGGGAGAGGGACTATTAAAGCCTTAGAGGTTGAGGTCGTTCTTTGAGAGAAATAGAGAGAAACGCAGAGGCTGAGGGATGAAAGAGGGTATTTTGTGCAAGTTTTTGGAATTTTAAGGGTAAAGTTATTGTGCTCTGAAAGGTAAAAATAGGTTGTTCTAAAAAGTAATCTATGGTCCTTGTAAAAGCACCTGTTTAATTTCCAAAAATGATGAAACAAATTCTGACATAATAACCAAAGACTCAGTTCCTTGAACATTGTCAGTTCAACTCGCAAAGGGGGCGCATTCCTTTTCAAAATTGGGATGAATGATCAAATAGGAATAGCATGCCAAACCGACTTTCGATTTAAAATCCTACATAACCCCATTGAAAAACATATATAGCTGTCATGGAATGATGCAACCATACATTCCCGATAACAATGTGACTGGTGTATAACACGTTCATGCTCTTGAGAGTTAAAATCCCTCTAACTGAGATCTCAATTGAGACCTTCTCCTGTCAAGATATTGGTCAATTTGTAGCAACCTACACAAAAAGAGGGGTAAACAATGCATCAGAATCACGGTAACTCAAGGAACTTGCAGCTAGTAAGACCTGCAAGTGAAACATATGTACAAAGTGATACCAACCTGATTTGTTAGCTGGAATCATGCTTCCTTCCTAGTTATCCTGCGATTCAACAATTAGAACTTAGGAACAATTAACTGAACCACGTAGTCTTTCGCTAAAACATAGTTGAATGACATAACTGACACACAAATTACACAATCTCCTAAACTCAACATGTCCGATTTCCAAATACAAAAGGGTGTGTGAGAACTTGATTGAGATAGCGGTGAATCTGGAAAACGCCAAATCCAGATTCCAAGTACTGATTCAGAATTATAAGGTAAACTGAAAAGATGGGGATGTGCATGTCCAAATTCTGACTATTTGCTACCACATGAAGTTCAATATAAAAAACACCCATCATCAGAACTGTTTATAACCTAAAGACAAGTTTTTGGAAAATGAAGCTTCGAGGTTGTTAGCACAAAAAAGTGAAATTGTCCTACAGCAACAACAGGTTGTCCTCAACTTGTTAAATGATTCGACCATCAACTAAAATTTAATAAAATTTTGTCAGGAGAAAAGCCATGAATCTCAGTTTCTCACCTGAAGCAGTATATCCCTAAGGCTGTAGTGATCTCATGTATTACTGATGTCGCAAAGTGCAAGTACAGAGCAGCTGATATCCATTGTTGAAACAGTTGTGAATAGATGGAAAAATAGTTGGTTCATAAAGCTACAAGGATTATCCTAATCAATGAAATAGAAGGAAAAAGTGTACAGAACATCAAACCTGTAAACATGCAATAACCAAGAAGAACTAGGAACTCATCAACTAAAGGAGCTCTACAAGAAAAGATAGGGAGAAATCAGGGGAAATTTTTATCAGAACTACAAAGCCTAAGAGCAAAGCAGTATCTGAGAAAGAGTACGAACCCATCATTAAGTCTGGCAGTCAGTGCATTTGCAATAGCAAAGGGAAGATACAAGAGAGACTGCAGGAAGAAGGATATCAGTCAATAATGTGGTCGCCATTTGTAATTTAAGTTTCCAATGTGGGGAAGGGAGGGAACAGAACAGTTTATTAACAGAGAATTTTGAGCTGACTTTACTGGTTTACTAGAAAGGCATACCATGCACATGCTAGTTTTCAGGCCCTTTGGTTCATCACACAAATGAGAAAGGATCATCCTCCCCTGCAAAAGGATGCTAGCATAAGCAAAATTGGAGAAGTGCACATATATAGAATTTCAGTCCAGGAGGATAAAGTAGAAGCCTAAATACAAGATAGATGGGACTAAAGCTCAAAGTAATACAGTGGTAACGTACCACAAGGAAACCAAATGCAAGCCCAGTTCCCACTATCACCAAGTGTGGATAGCTATCAATCAAATCTGATGGTGACAAGTAATCCCTACACACATCATTCACTTTGCTCAAAATACAATGGATTTGGAAAATGTAAGCACAGGGCAGAATCATATGAGTAATAATTTATACCATATTAGGACTCCTCCCAGAAGAACAGCAAGGGGATAAAGCTGTGTGAACAATAGCAGACATCAATTATAGTACCAATTTATCAGGATAAACTTTTGCAGTAACAGAAACATTACCATAGCTAATGCCAGCAGCATGCTTCCTTTTCTGGTCTTCACCACCTTATACACATTGTATAAACTGCCAAAAGAAAAACACAAAGCAGATGACGATGAAAAATTGCGAACTAATGAATTTATTGTAGAAACATGCAAGTAACACCATTGTGAAAGCAGGCAACAATGAGGAGATGAATAAATTTCAGTCAGAAAAATAAGTGCTGCAAAGACGAAAAAGTATCAGAGTCAATGTCACTCTCTAATGAAGCAGATGTAGAGCAAAAGGCTACAAGTTGAATAAAAACATTTGACAGTTGATATTGATCCTTCAACGTGCGGGAAAAAACTTAAACTTCTCAAGTAAGCATTGTTCAGTGTTCTAATTAACTCAAATCATCAAGTGTTTTACTTTAGTCTATTCCATCTCTTGTATCCGAATACAAATTAGAAGTAAGTACCATTAGCTGAAAAGATGAACAGAATTAATGACTCACTTGAATCCAATTGTAGGTATCACACCAAAAGCTATCATGAAATACAATACTGTTTGATATGTAGGGATTCCTGGAGAAAGTAGAAGGAAAGGGCATTAAATACAAGGTATGTACATGAAAAACAGAAACCATAACTTTCAGCTTTAATTACACAAGGTAGAAAATCTCAGAATAGGGACTAAATAGAAACGTTAGGTCATGCATAATGAGCACTAAAATGAGGTATATGTTCGATAAATCAAAAGTGTTATTATACAACAAGCCTTGCAAACCAAAATATCGATGGTGCTACATAACTAAGCTAACAAAAGAATAAGACTCCAAGAGAGTGAAACGCTCAGATAAAAAGCCTTGAATTTGTAAATAAAGAGCGGTCATCCGGGGTTCGAACTGGGGACCTTTGGGTACTACCCGCAAGCCCTTTCCGATTGAGCCATTCCGGAATGGTTACTCAGATAAAAAAGCCGATAATAGTCAATAGCACAAAGCAAAACTTTCTTCTAGGACAACAGAACTAAGGGGCCATAACCAATACTATTTTTTTCGGTCAGGTCCATAACCAGTACTACGAAAACATCAACATTCTGACGTTACAAAATCTTAAATAAATAAAAGGAATAGATGTAGAAAAATTAAAAATGCAATACCATAAATGGGTTTCATGCATTTCTTTGTGGCAGGTCAGCTCCAAATTATATTCAACTGAAGTCCAACTTACCATCAAAAAGCGGCAACCAACTCAGGAGAGGGATAGATTTTCCAGAATCTTGAGCCCACCATTCAGCACCTGAAAAGAAGATACCTAGTATTGTTAAAAACCAAAGGTACCATACATATATAAACCATATTAGTCACACCCCAAATATAAAGTTTGCTTGGCTCATTGAGTTGATTGCTTATAAGGAGTTTATGTGTAACGAGCTTATTAACTTTGATAAGAAGCTTATAATGTACAATCTCCCTGCGCGAAAAGAACCCATAAACAGCCTTCCCTTGTTATTTGCTTTGATAAGAAAGCTTATAATGTACAATAGTGTCATAAACCAAACAAAACCAAACACAAAAGAAAACACAAAGACAAGGTCAGCCAAGAAGGACAATAAAGAGGAGGAAGAAGAAGAATAGATGGGAAATACAACCAAAGAAAAACTATACCCCAGACACCCCTCAACCACATAAACTAACCATCTTTATTAGAATTTCATAGTACATAAATCACCGTTAACAAAAGGAATCGTTGTCAATAGGAACATCCTTAAATTTTAGCTTTAAAAGCTTAGCATCCAGAGTAAAGATACGAACATGTATGTATAATGTATCCATCGTAAGAAAAAAAAAATTGTACTCCATCTGTTAGCAAAACATGTCATTTTAGCACTTCACACAATGTTGAAGGAGACTATCAAATGTACCATTATACTCTCATTTATTACTCTACTTTTTCACTTTCTCGAAAACTACAACTAGCCATCTACTAATAATTACAAGGGCAATTACGCAAAGTAAACACCAAAATACATAAAATGATATTTTTTACTTAATAAGAATCAAACTTATGTTATCTTTTACTTAAGAAGAATAAAATTTATGTTTTGCTTAACGGAGAGAGTATTGAATACTACTACAACCTAATTAATATGTTCTTTCTTAGTGTGCCTCCAAAAACAGCTGTAATTGCACAACAATTCATATATGGATATAGAGAATACATACCGACAAAGGTTGTGAAGAAGTGGCACATGTATATTATCATCAATCCCTCCGTAGGCCCATTGATGACAGGAAGGATGAGAGTATTGGTGAAAAAACTGCATTGTAGAAACAATATAGTAAATCAAATATAAAAAAAAGAAACAATATATGTCAACTCAACTTGCTGACAATAAATAGCAACCATCTAGACTGTTGTCTCATAAGAATATCAAATATGTGTCATCCAGAACAAAGAATCGAAAAACTGGAAAGTGAAAAGTGAAGAGAAAAGATCATAAAAACCTTTTTTTTTTAATCTAGATGTTCAAAGCACGGAAAAACAATATTCTCTCATACCAGAATGGCCTCCTGACACTAATTATAACAACATGGCCATCAAACTTTACAACCAGTATAACTCCAATTTACACTTTACAACCCGAGTTTGGGCATTTATTAACTTGTATTTAGACCTATTAGAACCTCCAATAGAATAAGAAAACACAATATCACTCTTTTAAGGGTAAACTATGTAACATGAAATAAACAAATGAAATGCTACCTTACAATGATACTTAAAGAAGCAAAACAGAATTAAGATCACATACTGTTCCCATGTTGCACCATAAAATGGAACAGCTGCAATTACCCAGAACCAGAAGCCATTTCTTCCACACATGGAGGTACTTGCGAAAGCCAGCGATTCAAACTGATACCATGGGGGGGAAAGGAGAAAAAAAAAAAGAGAAAGCAACCTATAAATACTTTCCCCCGTTAAGGAGTATAATAAGGTAAATGGGAGATACTCACTGCACATGCGAGGGCATCACAGCCTGCAAGAAAATTTTATATACATATTAAGAACATCGAACTAATCCAAACACTAAGACATATATTCAGATTTTAGAGTTGGTGCTTATAAATAAAAGAGAGATTTCATTTACATTAGCACAAGGAGAAGATTGGAACAGGATAAAGGAAAATTACCATGATCAAAAAGCTCCCCCAATGGGCTTGATGAATTAGTCCGTCTTGCTTGCTTCCCATCAACAGCATCAAAGGTCTGTACAGAAGTATATAAGAATGTCCATCACACATGCTTATAGGCAAGTACGCTGACAATTGCAAATGTCAAGACAATACGGCATTCAAAATGGATCGGTTAAAAGATATGCTGTGCATAGACACCAGGCATGTGCCCTGACCTCTGAGCCACTAATAATTTTTAGCCATCCAACAATGTAGAGCTAATAGTTGACTTGGAAAGTAATCCTTTACAACAAAAACAAGAACAACAACAACAACAACAAATCCAGTAAATCCCAATATGCGCAAGTCTGGGGGTCATAGTGTACGCACCCTTTCCCAACATAGGCGGAGCTAAGCGGGAGCATTCGCCTCCCTTTTCATCCGACGAGTTACCTATATTTGTTCTACTCATCGATAGCTTCGTTTTGATATATTATAAGCCTTTATCCAATAACCGAGTAAAAAGCTATGAACGTTTGAAAGTTAAACGCAGATTAATTATTTCATATGTCTTATAATGAATCACGATGCTTTTATATTTTACTTAATTTGATATTTTGGCAATATAGTTCAACCCACAAGCTTCAAAACAAGAGGTTATTTTACACGTTATTGCATGCTAAGAGAACAATAAGTTGCATATGACTTTGTAGGTTTCAAACGATATATTTTTCGACGAAAAGAATGTTGTTATAGGTTAAAACGACATCGTTTTTCGTTTAAAGAGAAAAATAACTATATAACAACCAATGACATAGTTTTAATCTAAAACACCACCGTTTTGAACAAAAAATATTGTGTTTTGAACTAAAAAAAACCTTGTCATCAACTAAAATATCATTGTTTAATGTAAAATATCATAGTTTTGCTTCGCTAAACTATAGAAAAATCTATCGAATAGTGAATCAACAATTTGTACAAAACTTCACCCCCACCAACCCCAAAAAAAAAAAAAATCCTGGCTCCGTCAACTATGTTGAAAGGGTGTTTCTGGATGACCCAGAAGTGCCATAAAACCAACCAGCAACAAACAAAACAAACCCAAAAATAAGGAAGTCCAAGAAAGGCACTTAAGAGGAAGAAGGAAAATAGTAGACGTCAAATACAACTACATAGTAATACTTCACCAACAACAACATTCTAGTGTATCCCGCGATTATGCAGTGTCTGGGGGTCGGGATGTACGCACTCTTTCCCCGAACAAGTCGAGAAAGTTTTACGATAGACCCAGAACAATAGTACATAAGAACCACAAGGTATAAGATCACACAGAAGGCATAAGAACTACAAGGTAAAAAATTATGTGTTATTATTTTCAAAGAAGCAATGTATATCCTGCATGCACGACTGCTAAAGAAACCAAATAGAAAGAGCATGGCAGTCAACTAGTTAATTATGATAATATTTGGATATGATCATGTGAAAAATGCATCAGGAGGGCATTTTCAAAGGGCAATAGCCAGGTGGTCGCCAGTGGTCGTGCATAGGACTGACACCTTAACACAAACAGAACGACACTTTACAGACAGAAAGATGCTAGAAATGAATGCTACATACAACATCAATAGCAGCAGCAACAACAACAATCCAGTGGATACTGGATCGGGGTCTGGGATAACACTACATATGAGATGAAAAAATCAATAGAATAAAAACGTTTAACAGCAAGAATCTTCAATGAACAGGAATCAATCAAGAGAGTGTAAATGCATAAAGTAAGTGTTGGAATTGAACAGATCCGACAGTAAGCATAAAGCAAGTGAGAATACAGTGTTAATGGAGTCACCTGGTACAAAAAGAGAAGTAATCCATGAGCGAAGTGCACCCATCTGGGTGGAGGTGTATCAAACTGAGGTGAATATATCTGAAAATGCAAATGTGCATTCACCATTTTAACTAACATATCAACATTGTTTCAATAATTCCTCTTCTTTAAATAGCCATATCAGAGGAATGATAATCAATGAGATAAAACTACAAAAGCTTAATACTCATAGTACATGTGAGAGGTTAGTAAGTTTTGAAACCAAGCCAAGAGTGAAAAATTCCACATGATGAATTGATCACATAATGCAAAAGCATACAATCAAAGTTTCAAACTTACATATCCTATAAGTGCTGAAGCCACCAAAAACATTAATCCTGTGAGAGTTATCTGAGAATGTCAAGAGCACGGTATTAGGACAATCATCCAAGAAAACACACTATTGCAGACAAGTCAGAGTAAATCATTAAGAACTCGAATGATTCTTTACCATGTTTGGACTGAAGAAACATTTAAGGCCACAATTTGCATACACAAACAACAAAACAGTTAGCAACTTCACGCAAATTCACCAAATCCAAAGTAAAATCAGCTAATTAGCAAGATACTGATTGCAATAAATAACAAACCAAATGTATATGAAGTAAACTAGATATCGATAAACCCTAACACAATTGAGAATCATCATTTATAAGACCTGATAAAAGGAGAGTAAAAATCTTCACCAAATGAGAACGAGATCATGCTATTAGTCAGCGAAACTTTACATAAAATGCCGGAAAAGGGATAATGAGACTTTAACCTAGCAAGACATCAAATGGAGGAATAGAAAATAGGGAAAACATACGGCATCCAAAGAGGGAAGAAATTAACGAATCGGCGCCAGAACGGTTGCAAGATGTATTTGGAGACATAGGAGTAATCTACTCCACTGTACTTGTATCTGTGGAGAGCAGCGACACCATGAGCACCAATATAACCCATCGTCTTCCTCCAATTCGGAGTAGGTTGCGCCAAATGGTATGTACTGCACTTTCGGATTCCGAGGTCTTATCTTGCACAATTCAATTGCTGTTTTCTTGAGTCAATTTGAAATGGGGAAGAAGATATTCATTTGTAAGTTTTTCTTCCTTTTATTGCATGGACCATATTTAAGAGAAAAAAGTGAAAGCGAGACAAATTAAAAAAGGGCATAGATTACCTCGTAAGAGCCGCCCAAAAATCCAAAAATAAGGAAAATGAAATATCAGCTCTGAAAGCTCTTCAGTTTTGAAACTGTAGAAAAAGACGGGAAACAAAATTAGGGGGGGGCAAAATATTCAAACCTGTGCATTAAAGAGAGTGCAACCTATTACCCATTTGAGTTATATAAATTGCTGGCAATTTTTTTTTTACAAAATATGTAACACTATTAAAAGTTACCAGCTCTGGGCAGTCACCACTCTTGCCACTCCTTTGGACCGAGTCTCACCCTGTCTATGAGAATGGTAAAGTAGCACTAAGATATGTATCCTACCTCGAATATAAAGAAAGATACTCCATATCAAACAAGCGCTTCTCCTCTTATTTCTAATTGATTTTAGAGTAAAACCCTACAGAGTTTATGAGCTGAACTAGTCCAGTCATCACATTTTGATCTTGACAAATATAAATCCATTATATCTTGTGAGGCAATTGTCCCCTAATGTGCATTCATTGAGCTTGGGTTTTAACTCTTTTTAAGTTTCCACTGAATACTATGACTAATATTTGTATTACATATCTCTAAGGAGAGCTATTCGGGTTGAGAAGGGCTAATGTCACTTTTGGAGAGCTTTCGGGTGTACCTCTCTCACTCTCGCCTCCATTCCGCCTTTCTCTCGAGTATGTGTCCTAGGATAGTGTTAGGGCAAGGATATGTATATCTCAACCCCTAGACCCTGCTCTGAGCTGGATATACGTAGGTTGATTGATATTTCCCTACTAGATAGGATAACTATTTTTTTTAAATTATATCTGTCAAATTAATCACTTCATAGTAGAACTTAATCCAATCACTTGATATTTACAACCTTGATATACAATCTGGATCTTCCTATATCTCTGTTAATGTTGCCGTAATTCAAGGATGTGGTTACATGCATCATCTACTTAATCATACATGATGAAGGATTAAAGGGGAAAAAAGGCAGGCAATTAAACACTCAATGTGCAGAAAAAATCATAGGGAATTCAAAGTTTTGGATCTGAAACGAACCTAGTTTTCAAGTGAAGCCGAAATGTGTGGATTGAGGGAGCGAGAGTGCATTGATTAAAGAATGAGATGGTGGAATTGAACAGCTGAAGGCTGGGCTTGAACCCTAATTGAGGATGGAGGAGGGAGAGAGACAAGATCCACACAACCTTACTACTCCTTGAATTGGTAAATAAAGAGCGGCCATTCCGGGGTTCGAACCGGGGGCCTATGGGTACTACCCACAAGTCCTTTCCGGTGAGCCATTCCGGAATGGTTAACAACCTTACTACTCCACTGACACATTTATACCACCTGATTTTATTTTCTTTCATAAAAAAAAATAGCACTTGTTTATTTTATTTTTTAAGACACCACAACCTATTGCTTTGAATCGGTGAGAATCCAGTTGTTGGCATTTAATTGAGCTTTCTATTGCTTGAAAAACATCATTTGGGTTGTTGAAATTGACTCCTTCAACCTAAAACACAGCTAGAGTAGTGGGCATTTAACTAAAAGAAAATCAATCAGGAACTCGATCACTCTGCAGCCACATTTACAGTTATGATAGTAAACTCTATATCAGAATGCATGAACGTGTTCTTGTTTCTGTATTTTCGAGTTTACAGAAAAATGGAAACGGGAATGCATCCGTTATGGAGTTGCCGAGTAGCATGGGGTAGATCGACTTTAGTTCAAAAGGAAAGAACTATAACTAAATCCAAACCACTGATCAAGATTTCTAGGGTTTTGGGGAGTGCGGGGAGGTTTGCAACTTTGCATTGAGGGAAAAAAAAATGATTTCTATTGTTTTTTCACCTTCAAATTTGGGCGGCCTAGAAAGTAGATCTAAGACTGAAGAAGACAAGCTTGATCAAAATTGGACGGAAAATCAAGATAAATAAATAATTAGTGATGTAGATGAATCAGATCGAGATAGATAGAGAGAGAGCATACCGACAATCTACAAACGCAGACTTGATATGAGTGAAGATCAGAGGCAAAAGTGAGGGGAAGCTGTTGGTGTGGAATGAAGATGGCAACATACAATACACCAAGAGCTTCAGCTCTGAATAATATGGGCTTGTAGAATGGGCTGGCCCATCCCACATGTCCTTCCAACCAGTGGCGGATCCAGAATTTTGTTTGGGGGGGGGGGGGGCTAAATTTTTTTTCAAGAAAAGAGACTTTACAGAGGTACACAACTCATAAGGATACATAATTTCATAGGAAAAGAGATACAAAAATTTTGAGTTCATTGAGATGAACAATAAAAAAAAATACTTGATTTTGGACACAGTTAGCTTAGGGTTTTGTCTTTAGATTTTAGAAACAAGCTTTGTGGGTTAATATCATTGGCTTCAACCTTCAGCTTGTTTGATATTTTCAGTGCATTTAAACGAATGCAAGTAAGGGACAAAGGTTTAGGGCAGGAAATTAAAGAAAATCATATGGTTTTGGTTAGATCTACATTGAATGTTTCAAGATATGAATACCAAATGGCAGTAAATGGTTAAAACAAGCAAATAACAAAATTTTAGCAAATAGGAACATTTGATAATAAATGGGTCTAATGATTCTGGGTTTTTTTTTCTGGGTTTTGATTCCCCTTCATATAATTGTTATATCTGGCAATTTTGATTGAATATCGTAAAGAACAAAATAAATCCACAAACCACACTTCCAAATCACAAACCACAAATTCACAAATTCGCAAATTCATTTCTCACAAACTACAATTCCAAATCATAAACAACCACAATTTCAATTTTCAAATAACAAATAACAAATCACAAAGGCACAATTTATTTCTCATAGATCACAAACCTTAATCGAAATTCCCCAAATTGATTCTCAAATCTACAACTTCCAATCAATCGTTTAAACTTAAAAACAAACAAATTCCAAGGAAGATGAAGAAAACTCTATTTCTCACAAATCATAAACCCTAATCAAAATTCCCCCAATTTGATTCTCAAATCCACAACTTTTAATCTAAATTGATTCTCAATCAATCAATTGAACTAAAAAACAATCAAATTCAAAGGAAAATGAAGAAAACTAACTAATCTATTTCTCACAAATCATAAACCCTAATAGAAATTCCCCAAATTGATTCTCAAATCCACAAAATCTAATCTAAATTAATTCTCAATCAATCCATTGAACTTAAAAACAATCAAATTCAAAGGAAGAGGAAGAAAACTAACAAACCTTGAAGTCTAGATCTAAGGAGTGAAGAATTGAAGATTTCGCAGCGGGAAACAGGAGTGCTCGCCAGTGTAAGCCTTCGCAGACAGCAGGTTGCGATGGTGCGCCGCCGGTAACAGGTCGGCCGGAGGTGGTGCTGGCAGCGGCGCCGGCAGCCTGCTTGGCTCGGCCGCTCGGGGATTCGTCTTCTCTCGTCGCTGTGTGTGCGCGCAAAAGCGAGGGTTGCTCTTCGCTGTGTGTATTCTGTCAAAAAAATAAAAAAAAGAGGCATAGGTTTTGATGTTTTAAAATAAAAAAACAGATGCAGGGTAAAAATGGTTAGAAACGGGATTCGAACTTGGATGGTACGTACTCTAACAGCACCCGTGTCCTCAACATTGCGCCAATTCGTCAATGTGATTCCATTTTACCTCACTTTTATATATTATTAAGTTAACATAAAATATACAAATAGTCCTTTTTCGGATAAGGGGGCTTCAGCCATTCCGAGCCCCCAATAGATCCGCCACTGCTTTCAACCTAATTGGAGTAATTGCACTGTTTGATTGAGCCTTATGCATGCCTTTTTTTCATATACTCCTACTCACTGAACATGCTCGTGCGATACATGACATATGTTTTAGACACATTATTTGTTCATTTAGTTAATTGATATACTTTGGTGGATATGTCTAACCCGTTAAATGTAATTTGATTTATACAATAGTTAATTTACACGTAATTTATTTTTGATTAATATTAAAGATAATCAAACTTTTATCACACATATTCGCTTCGACATATGTGTAATTAATATTAAAGATAATCAAAATTTTATTACAAAAAGAGGATACGTGTAGGATTTTTTTTAATAAAAAAGTCTACACGTATTCAGGATGCGTGTAGAATTTTTCTTTAGCCTAGTTCCACCCATTTTATAGCTCGGTTTTTTTTTCTTTCAAAAATTACAAACACATATCTAGGATGCGCACGGCCTTTATGTCATATAAGCACGTATACGGCATGCGTTTTGGGTGCGCAACATACCACCCAATAAACACCCCAAACATCAGCCTCTTTTATTAATGCATGACAAACTTATTGATTGTATTATGGGTGGTTAGTAACAAATACCCTATTTTCATAATCAACTTGCAAAAATATCTACTTTTGAAAACAATTACATTCACGTATGAAATTTTATAAAAATACCCTATTCAATTAGCAAAACTAACCCAACACCCAAAAATTTCAGAAAATAAAAGCTCGTCGCTCTCACCCTCCGATGCTATTAAGCAGTTAGGGTTAATAATATAATAGTTATGATTTAGGTTAAAACTGTATCGTTAGTCTATCTCCCTAGATTATTATATCCATCATGTCAATGTTAATATATTTGGTTTTGTCACCATGGACATTCATCCTGTCAAAGTGATAATATTATGGTGCGTACAACTTAATTGGCCCACTAAATCCGGCCTAGCTAGGCAGGATAATTGAGAATGGTGTTATTGTTGTAATCTAGTAGTTATGATTGAAGTTAAATGTATCGTTAGTCTCTCTCTCCGATTATTGCTTCCATTCTTTCAATGCAAATATTTAACTTTGTCACCATATGGACATTCATCATGTCAGTGTAAATATTTGCCTTTGTCACTATAGACCGCCATCCCGTCATAGTGAAAATGTTATGGTGTGTAGACACACGTCCTGACATTCCTTTGCTAATTAATTAAGGCTATTAATCTAGTAGTTATGATGTAGGATAAAATTGTATTGTTAGTCTCTCTCTCCCTCATTATTGCTTCCATCATGTCAATGTAAATATGTAACTTTGTCATCATAGACATTCATCCTATCAATGTACATATTTAACTTTGTCACTGTAGACATTGATAATGCATATTTCATATAGGCATTATAGGTATTTCTTATTGCATTTAGATACGAGTTTTGGATATGTTTGAGTCTAGTTTCGTATATTGCTTGTGAAGTATTCGATCTCGGAATCTATGCCTTTTTAGTGTTTATTCTGCAGAGTTACATTCCGACCTTGGAGGGATCTTAAAAGAGCCTAAGAGACATGTTTTGGAGCATATGGAGGCTAAGGAAGATGCTAGAGAGGAGCAAGGAAGCACGACATTGGAGACAATCGAAGAAAAAGAGGAAATCCCGTCACTGGGCGCCGCCTCTTGCATGGCGCCCACCGTGGGCCGGTTTCCAACGATTGCGATTCCGGATACGAAGATTCTATTTCCTATTATTTTACTATTATATTTCTAGGGTTTTACCGACTCTTTGTGAGACTTTATTAGGTTTATTTTGGATGTTCAGTCATGGGTGTGGCTATGGTGTGTGAGACTATGAACACAATTAGAGAGAGAGAGAGAGAGAGAGAGAGAGAGAGAGAGAGAGAGAGAGAGATATTTGGCCTATGAGTTGCTAAAATCATAGTTTCGTCTGTGATTCGAAGACATGGTTGTGAGGATTGATTCTATTTAGTTATTCATATTCCTATTTATCATCTTGTGCTTATTGTTTATATTTGTGTTCCTTTCTATGATTAATCATCATGTTAGGAATTATATCTTAGCTATGAATTTGTTGTTGTGTTCTTGATAGCAAACGAAGGTATTGAAGTATTTCTTTGTCTTTGTAGTGGATGATTTCAATTGATCTATGTTGGGGATATGTCGATTAGGGTTGATCTAGGGTTGTTCCGGTTTGTCTTAATTGCATTGAATCAATATGCCAATTGGTCTAATTACTTGAGTCCTTAATGATATTTTCTAGTGATATTGAATAAGATGATTGTATCCCTGCGGATCTCTCAACTTTAGTTAAGTAGACATATGTTTATGAGTAATTGATAGATCAATCCTAGGACCATGAATCTCAACCATTGTTAGAGAATTACAGGTGAAATATTTTCTCTACCTTATTATTAATTTACTTTGCAATCATAAAGTTGATTACTTTACATCTTGGTTATTTGTCATAAATCATTGTTTGGTCATAAGAGTTCTTGTTAAGAGTTATTGAATAAGAAATCACTTCTCCCTGTGGGTTCGACATCAGACTTATTTGCTATACTAGTAGTTATTTGGTTGATCAAGTGATTGATTTGCTAATCTATTGGTTTTGTGTTTGAGTTTAGATTTTATTACTATTTGGTAAAGGGCGAAAGTGCCAACGACGTTCGTCCCGCATCAGACATTCATCATGTTAAGGTGAAAATCTATGGTGTGTAAACACATGTATTAACATTCCTTTTCTAATTAGGTTTAATAATCTAGTGTAAAGGCTCGAATTTTCAAATCCTGATTTTCGGAAAAAGGAAATTAAAAATGAAGTTAAATCGGATATTTCAAGGAAAACTCATCCTCAACTTAACGAATCGAACTCGAAATCCTTAAAGCGGATTTCGGCCCACTTTTGAACTTGGGAGATTTATTTCGCTTTTTTGTCCCAGAATTTGAAATTAATTTCGGATGTCATATCCTCCTAGTTTTGAGATTTATTTATGATGGGATAAGACCGAAAAAGCGGTTTTCGATAATTATTCTCGGGTATTTTGAAATTGGGTTGGGACCACTTTGTCTTCTTCCTTTCTTGTGTGATCAGCCCCACTCAACTCTTCTACCTCACTTTTGTCAATATGTAGAAGCTCCAACCCCTCCCCAACTACATGTAACTGAAATTGGGCAAGCATGAACCCTTCCTCTCCTCCTCTCTTATCTCTTGTTGCCCCAGTTTGGCAAAGTGTGAAACGGTCGTTTTGTCTACATACGCATACAGAATAAGAATGTTCGTTCGTTAATGCAAACCTAGCATGATACTACATGGCATGCTCTTATGCATATAAAACACCTAGTATATCCTATGATTACATGCAAATGGGAATCAATCTGAGTAAGCTCTAGGAACTTACCTTGCAGTGCAGAATAGCAAGGTAGCAATCATACAGTTTAAGATCACCTAGTAATCACAATGAAAATATAAGTCTATCTATTCAACCATACAAGCACACACATTTCCATTTTAGTTCACGTAATGAATATCCCATCATAATGCTTTCAACTCATCCTATATTTCATCGCAAGGTCTCAATATAACTCATCAAGTACCATCTCAACATCTCATCATGCTTTTCAATCATATAATATAACAACATGCCTTCATATAGCAACACACCATTATCTCATAATTTATATATCATGTCACAACACCTCATAGCATGCTTCTTAATCAACCTACAACACATCATAACAATATCACACATCATAATTTGGAGTTAGCACTCATATAAGTTATCAAGTTATCCAACAAGTTAGACAAGGTAAGTCACTTTCCCAAGATTTCCCCAAACTCTCTTCAAATCTCAAGTTAGCTTAAATCATTATTCAGAACATTTTCCCAATCATACTTGACTCAATTACACTTATAAAACATCACCCCTTTTTAAATCGACTCGTTATTTATTTTATCAAAATAATCTCGACAAGGTTAAGGTATTCCCGAAAATCCTCTTTTAATTTATTAAATCGATTTCCATTTATCAAATCAATTCTCAACCTTTAAAACCTTTTTTGAAGTTCTTCTTTCATAATCCGATTCCAAATAATTTACTTTAAATCCCAACAACTCGAAAGTCAAAATCTCATATGATATAACAATTAAGTATAAATAATTAATAAGGGGATACCCAAACCGAATCAAATCGGACCCGTCTCCAAAAACCTCTTTTAAATTCAGTAAATCAATTTTCAACCCTCGAAACCATTCTTTAAATCGCCATTTCAATTTCAAGTCCAAATAATATATTATTAAATCTCACAACTTAAGGTCAGAATTTCATATCATATAACAATTAAATTCATTTAACAATTAATTCAAAAATCCCCAAATAGACTTAAGCTCAACATAATGATTCTTATAAAACTCCCAACCAACCCAAACAAATAGGCCCAAACCCTCAGCCCATTTACCCTTCCCAATCCGGCCCAATCCCTACTCTCTCTTTTCCAGAATTTTACAACACGTGAGACAATTTAAAATGAAAAGAAATGGGCCCACACGACCGGTTAACTCTTTCCTCATCATATTCTTCTGCTCGCATCTGCTCTTGTACGTCGCCGACGGCTTCGTCTTCCACCGATGTCGGCGGCGCCTCCTCCTCCTCTCGCCCTCGGCTCTCCGACGTCACCGTTCTTCCTCGCTTCCACACCCACTCGCTCGGACCCACACTCGTCACCCTTCCTCGCTCAATCTCGTCGACCGCTCTCGATCCGCCCTCACCCACTCCCTCTTCGACCAGGTAAAGGGAGAGGAAAAGCACAAGGAATCGAAACAAGGAAAGAAAGAGGGTTCGAAGCTCACCGAAAGTCTTCAGGCTAGCCGGAAAATTCGTCGGGGCTCATTTGGCTCGTGGAAGACGCAATCGAGACGGGCTTGGCCTAGGACGGAAGAAGAGGTCATAAAGGCGGAACTTTAGGCCTATTCGGAGTGAAAGGAAAGAGAGGAGAAACCTTACCGGGTTATTTGATCGGAAATAGGGAAACGAAAGCTCGGGGGTGTGGCATTGGCGGCTCCCACTCCTAGACTTCTCGGCTAGGCTTCGGCGGCGTCGAAAGGAGGCATCGGAGCTCGTGGTGCTGTTGCTGATGCTCGGATACGAATGGAGAGAAGGATGGGAGTTGCTCGGGCTCTCGAAAAATAGAGAAGAGCTGGGGGCGCTCGGATGGTGGCTCAGGGGAATGGCGTCGGCGTTGAGAGGCTGCTCGGATTCGAAGGAGGGCGTGAGGGAGCTGCTGCTGCTTGGAAAAACATAGGCAAGGCGTTTCGACGGTGCTCGGAATTGGACCGACGATGGAGGGTGGTAATGGTGGTTGTTGTGGTGGCAGGAGGAGAGATTGTGACGGTGGAGCTGCTGGGGCTCACGGCTGCAGGGAGGAAATAAGCAAGATAGGAAGAAGGGGATAAGATGTGGAGTTTTTGTGCCTTTGGGGTTTGATTTCGGTAGAGCAGAGAGGTGAGAAGGGTATGAGATAAAAGAGGTGAAGGGGAGGGATTGCTTTCTTCTGAATTGGCGCGGGGATGATCTGCCATGGTTTATGGGATACCTTTGTCATTTAGCCACAAATATGTGAAATAAGGAAAGTGGGAGGAGAAGAGAAAGGAAGGTGGGGTGTTTAGCTAAACATGGAAATGGACAAGTGAAGGAGGCTATTGTTGCTACTGCTACACGGCAAGGAGGAGAGGGAGAGGAGTGTTGCTACTCAGCACATGGAAGGGAGGAAGAGAGCAAGAGGTGGTCGCCTAAAACCCAATTCAAAATTCACTCGGAAAACAATTTTCGAAACCCGCTTTCTCGTCCTTATCCTAACTCGTTCAAACTAAATTTTAAATTTTCCAAATCTAAATTTAATAATGAAATCCAAACATCATTTTTCAATTCTCGGCATATGAAAGCGGAATAAAATCTATTGCTCATAATTTTCAAAGTTTGGCCGGAATCCGCTTCAAGGATTTTAAAATACGATTATTATATTAAGGGCGACAATTTTCAAAATATCCGAATTTGTCGACTTAAATTTATTTTATATTATTTATTTTTAAATTATTATTTTAAAACCCGAGGTCTTTACATATCTAACTAGTGTTTTTCCTATACCATGTACGGGTGAGTATTTTTCATGAAATTTACGTTGTTATTTCCCCAAATACAATATTTGATTTGATTTATTTTCATACTATCAATTACTACCTCATATATGATACAATTACACTCACAATTACAAACAAAGAAATTCAAAAGTGAAAAAAACAACAAATAAAATTATGTCATCAAACGATAAAATGAGTTTTATTACACACAAATTGAATAATAACCAAATCTGAAATATGTAGACAATTTATACACAAATATGATGTGCATCACCTTGCGTTCTTCTGTTATCAAACCCTACCTATGACACATGTAATACAACTTCTTTGTTCATTACAAGCGTGCATACAAGTGAAGTCGGGAAATGCATGTAAAAACATTGTGCTATTTAAAGCATATTCCAATTTCAAAATTCTATATACGCATAAGAATGAATGAATATGCGATAAACACTTGTATGCAAACACTTATCATATAAGTAAAGAAGGGTCCTATGTTTTGAAGAACTTCTTTGTAGACGACATTCTTTGTTTATGTGACACTCTTCCAATATTTGTCTAGAGTAAGACCTTTAACCCCTAGATGCTTGTGACTCGAGATAAAGCAACATACATTTGACCATGAGTGAATATAGGCTTTGGAAGATACAACCCCATTTACGATAGTGATTGAACTTAACTTTTATTTATAGTCATCGCAAATGAAAGGATAATCCAAAAGTGCCTACGTTGAAACTTGAAAGGAAGAGTAGAATATGAAGGGAAAAGCATCATACGGGGAATGGAAACTTTATCACCGATATTTCAACTAATAATGATATATGCTTCAATTATTATTGTTCTCAATCACGTGATCATCAATCTGGTTCCATTACACAGACCAGAGAATTAGTCTATATTATGCACAACATTATAGGTACATCAATCTTCAGCTTCAACACATGATTAAGGAGTCTGAAAGATCGAATGCTATCCAAATAGACAGCAAATAATCGGATGCATTATATCCTGCATATGTATCAGATTTGCAAATGTTGTCAGCACTCAATACTTTCCTATCCCCAAGGATCAAATCAAACTATGTACTGATTAACATCATCAATGATAACATGTGTTGGTGGAAGAATGGCTCTCTCTTGAAATCCGGTGGATTGTAAAATTATGAAGAAGTTGATGATATGTTGCATGAACAATAGTAGAATTAGGATCATTGATGACATTAAGCAACAAATACATAGGAATTTGTATGGTTGCCTCCCCTTCATCACTGTCACATGATCAGAACTCAAACAAATATATATGCTCAAGTCTCATATTTCTCGATAATGCTAGCACCTATAACGTAATGTTCACAAAAGTCATATTGCATTACTACTATACAAACGGTCTACGGTAGCAGTCAAAAGGCGCTACAAGAAGATGGAAAACCGGTTCCTACAAGAAGATTGCAAGCGCACATTCTTCACTTTGTCAACCCCTTGTTTAGAGGTTTTCACGATTTCCCCCGCTTGCTTAGCAGTCATCTCATTGGCCACTCTTTTGAACATGGACTCATCCAGACATTAGTGGATGAGAGTGAGAGCTTGTTGTCCTTATTCTAGGTCTTTTGAAAGACCTCCTTGTCGGTGCATAACCTCTATCGACAATCTCCTACAAATATTGGGAACAAAGAAGTACCTTCATGCATAGACAGCAAAATCCAAAATCCTCTCATTGCATGCATAGAAAACCAAAATCCTCCCTTACATATTTGCTCCCAAAAGAATAAAATAGAATTGGTCAAATAACAAATCTCGCCTCCTTTTCTAGACAGCAAATATATGTGGCACTATTTACGTAGTTGGACAAACATATACCAAAATTTCTAAATAAACAGCTTATTTACCTTTTTTTTACAAGTGCATCTTCATCCGCCAAACCTGAAAGAAATGATGTCCCAACAAAATAATAGATGATGTCATCATCGGAGAAAGAACAAATCAACACAGAGCTTCTGCATTCCAATGGTCGAAGTATGTAGGAAGCTATGAAGTCAAAAGTTTGATCGTCCAACCACTGGACAAAATGTGTTTCATATGCTTCTAAAATAGGTTGGTTGTATTTGAAGCTACAAATTCAAACGTGATTGTTTATTTCTAGTGACAGATGAGATTTGCACATGCCCCAAGAGGAAGGGGTATGGAGCGGATGGGGATCCTTGTCATACCACAGAGTGTGTCGATAGTATATCCATCCTCTTTCGCAACTGCACAGCCGAAACAAAAAAGTTCTATAAAGTGTGAACAATCTAAACTCTTAATACAATTTGATATTATCTAATACATTAGGGCAAAAAGATGCTAACTTGTCCGAAAAAACTAGATGTGTTGAAGGAGCATATTGAATCAACTCCCTTAGAATTTATATGGTTGTAAAGAAGCGTCGTCTTATGACTTTGTATGATAGTTGGCTGATTGAATACAACAAAAACATATATTAAGCTCTCTATTGAGAACATCTCAAGACTAATTGGTTGAGTACCATACTACCAAGAGACACTTTTTTCATGTCACTTAATTAAGATACAAACACTTGTATTCAACGTAAAGTTAAGGAGATGCTCATCCCCAAGGTCATACAGTAAATAAGATATCTAGCAAAGACAACAACAAAAACTAAAAAAATGATATAACCCAACAAATAAACAGACTGCATGTTGACATAACGAATAATTTCACATAATTATAGGTTAAAGATCGGCCTATAAAATAAAGACTATGGAAAGTGATTTTGTACATGCATATAATATATTATTGTTTTAATTTAGGATTTTGGGTAGTACTTAAATCACTTGTAAATCACTCTGAACATTCTTATTTTATCCGATATACTTGAGTTAAGACTTCATCATCAATTTCTATAAAGAAAAGATATCGATTACTGGTTGGCAAAAGAACTTATCAATAATGCAATGAGTATCGGATTAAGACACAATAGCTAATTCTTATAATGCATTGAAGCATCAAATTAAAAGCAAACTTTTATGGCATTTGCGGTTGCAACATCAATAGTATACCCCAACAAGGGTTTTCGTTCATTTATAGCTCCCTAGATAAAGAGCCCACCAGTTTCACAAAGCTTGAAGTGACCTACACCAATTACAAATAGTCCACCATGGTTTTGTAAGAAGGAAATAAATATTGATCAAGAAAGAGCACTCACAAAGTGAACATAATCAAATATACATAAAGAAGCCCATCATATTTAGAAAGACCACTTGTGCGCAGACATAGAAACGGGGGGAGGGAGAGGGAGGAAAGGAAGGAATATACCAACATTTCTAGCAGATTCGGTAATCAAATTTGTCAGCTTATAAAAAAAAGCATTTAGAAAGAAAAAAAGTGGATGTGAAATTGTAACAGTGAAAAGAAGTAGATAGATATAAGACAAATGAAATTGAAATACATAGTAGAGAAAATGAGAGGTACGAAAAGAATGGTGAGTCAAATCAAAGATCACCTACTTGTATAAGTTGGTCAAACACGTACAACATCATTGCAAAACAAGGTCAAAAATTGAGAATCAAATGCTTCTATATTTGTTTCTTCTAACTTATCTTTGGGATTTATTGCAAATATTTTTTCCAATTAATATAGTCGACAATTAGAATGGTTTTGTGTTTATCATCGGTAGGAGATCTCAATGGTCATATTCCTTTGATGCCTTGAAGCTCTAGAGACCCTTGTAAAAGAAATACACATATAAGGAAATTGTGAATAAGAAGCTAACTAAATAGATTTAAGTAGAAACAATAAGAGAGACCTCTTCTATGATCCCTATCCCGTTGCTAATAACATGAAGAAAACCATGTTTATATGCTCCGGAGCATGTTACAACATGGTTGGGGCTTAGACATTTCTGCTCAAGGCCCACTGCATAAGAGTTGGTGATAGAATCCAAATTTTCATATCCATCCACAACTACAAATGATCCTTTAGCATTAGGTTTGTTGAATTTTATGAGTTGGTAAGAATACCAATGTCAAACATTAGAAACAATTCAATGATTGCAATGGGAAGAACTAATGTAAACAATTCCTACATTGATTTTTTTACTTTTTTGCCCTTAATTATCTGGATGTGTTTTATTCTCTTTGGTCTGATCAACTAGTTAGAATTGATTCATTCAATTGTTAGGGTTTTGTAGATTCCTCGTAGCGAACCTTAACCCAAATGCTGAACATATCCCTTTATGGCTCCTTGGACTAATTGGATGCGTAGGTTGGATGTGTGTGAAACACTGACTTGTGATTTCAGTGTTGCAGATATCTTAGTTAATCTCTGGTCTTTGCTTAAGTGAAATCCTCTATCTCTGGAAGGGTTTCTCGAAAAGAACTTGATGGAGAATCGATGATCTACTAACCGAACTAAAGTGCATATTTCTATATGAAACTATTTCGCGGACCCAATATACACCACAAATTAATGTTCAATTGAATGTTATGAAAACGTCAAATCAGACAATATACAACGTTAAATCCAATGTTGTTGCACAATTTGTACTATAACTTAGAAAAATAAATTTGAACATTGAATAAATGTTGAATCCAATGTTATGAATAACATACAATTGGACGTTGTGGAAGGCTAGCCCAATGGGTTCAATCGGGCTTGGCTAACGAATTAGAGCGTAACATATGACGTTGTAGTACAATGTTCAATTGGATGTTGCACTAAAATGTCCAATTTGTACTATAACTTAGAAAAATAAATTTAAACGTTGTATACATGTTGAATCCAACGTTGTGAATAACATACAATTGGACGTTGTGGAAGGCTAGCCCAATGGGTTCGATTGGGCTTGGCTAACGAATTACAACGTTGCATACAACGTTGTAGTACAACTTTAAATTGGATGTTGCATTAAAACATATAATTCGACATTGTAAGTTGCTAACCCTATACAACGTCCAATGGGCCAACAACCCCTATAAAAAGGTGTTATGGCTGCATTTGAAAACGCACCACAATAATTCCACATTTCTTTAATTCCATGGAGGCGGTTATGAATTAACACCGTGGATCGATGTAGGCGGTTACGACTAAACATCGTGGATCAACCCCCTACATTGATTTTGTAATCAAATGGGTTCAATACCCAACACTTGAATTGGAGTCTGAATGTGCTTGTCGTTATCCATAATACAATCAAATTGATCCTTGCACACTGTTTTGAGTCGAGTGTCTCAACGACACTAACATTTCTGCACCTAACCAGTTCGAGTGCGCGTACTGCACTAGTTTTCGTCCCGACGTCCTTGAAGTGTATTAATGGAGAGTTGGGGACCTTCTGCTTGAACGTGTTGCGTCATTCTTCACCGATGTACGTAGATATGACCACCCGAGGAGGATAAAATTCATTTGAGTGAAAAGAATAATGAATAAATCAAGCCTAAGAGAGATGATCAAAGAGGATAAAGTTCACTAGAACAAAAGCGGAATTTTGGCCTAGGTTCACAAAAGACAATAATATAAGAGTCAAGTTTGCTAATTGTTTTGTATATGCACCACCCTAGGAAGATAAAAAGGTGGAATTTTGGCCTAGATTCACAAATTACATCTAGAGCCTAGATACTCTAACTATTGTTATCAGGAATTTAAACGAGATACAATGGATGAATGAAAAACTTGGAGGAGCCCAAACAACGCCCAATTGATTTGCAAGGTTATTAAAATTTAAGAACCAATGTAACCTATTGGACATATCCACACTAGGAAACGAATTCACATGGCGAAAAAATAGGATAGACATAAACAACATCTACGAGAAACTTGACAGAACATTAGTACAAGACCAACTCTTATTTTGGTATCCAGACACATCCTTTAACCTTTCAAATTTGAAAAAATGTGGCTACATAGGAAAGGCTACATAAACATAGTAACAAAAGCATGGTGAATGAGATATGAAGGATCTCATATGTTTCAAGTGGTAAAAAAAGAAACTCGACTTTGAAAAAGACTATCAAAAGAATGAAACAAAACAACTTTTGGGAACATATTCGGAAAACTAAAAAAATCAAAGAAAAACTAATAAAACTACAACAGAATAACAATCACACACAATAAAATGAAACCAGCAAATGGCAACTAAGACTCATTAATAAAAAAAAAAGAATAAATTACTATAATACCATAAAACACATTGGAGCCAAAGAGCAAAAACAAAGCATCTAAAATTGTTTGATACAAATCCAGGATACCACCAAAAAATAGCAACAGGAAGACGAAATAGGAAAATAATACGAGAAATAATCACTCAAGAAGGAACAACGATAATAGGTGAGGAAAATATCAGGAAAGAAATCAAAGAAGATTATGAAAAAAGATTTAAGAAAGAACAAATTAACAATCAATTATTAGTAGAATACCTGAATTTGATCAACAATCAAATCACAAACGAGGATAACGATGCGCTCTCTATCAAGCAAGCCTTCATATAGATAGAGGGCTAGATCATCCTCTGGTATACCATGTTTCTGACAACTTCCTTTAAGCTTCTTGAATCTCTCAACATACGCATATAGACTCTTTGTAGGTAATTGCTAAATACTAGATAATTCCTTCTTGAGTTTGTTGAGGCGAGTGGCAGGAAAATACTTTTGAAGGAAAACTTTCTTCAATCCAACCCAAGTAGTGTTGCTTTCCGGAGGAAGATAATATAACCAATCACTAGCTGCATCCTTTAGAGTAAAGGGAAACACTTTAAGCATCAATTGGTCATCCGTTAGGCCTTGAGGTCTCAATCTATCACAAACTCTGCGAGATGTTTGTTTGGCTCTTCTCCGGACCTTCCATGAAAAATAGGCAAAATACTTGACCAGTTTGATTTATACTCAAACCTTGAACCCTCAGGGAGAGCAGAAAGTTTGATTGCAAGCGGTTGTGCATTCATATTAGGTTCCTTTAAGCTTCTTAAGGTCCTTCTTGGTGGATTTATAATGTTTCCGTTATTGTTGTTGTCTTCCATCTCCTTTTCTTTATTAAAATCAAGTCTTTTTTTTCAACCTGGATAGAGATCTTTCAATCTCTGGATTTAAAGACAAAGGCGATGAATTAGTAGCACGGGCCCGGTCTGGACCATACAGAGTAGATCAGACCTAAAGGAAAATAAAAATAAAAAGAGAAATCAACAAAAGAACACGAATACTAGACCTCTCCGACAACGGCGCCAAGATTTGGTGGCGTGCTTTTAACCAGGTGTAATATTGTCGTTGGTTTATAGTCCACCACATGCAAATTATATCCTACCTCAATGCTAAACAAAAGATTAATATAAAGACAAATAAGGAGTCGATCCCACAGAGACGACTGATTTGCAGTTCTTATGATGATTCTCAAGCAAATAGCAATAAAGTTGTAGCAAACCATTGAAACAAGCAAATAGGCAGAAGAATTAATGATTGCAAAGTAATAATAATATGAGAAAACGCTTCACCTGCAATTCTTGACAATTTTTGGGGGTTCATGATCCTTGGATTGATTTCATTGTTATTCTTAAGTTATGCCGACTTGTCTTAATTAGATTGATCCATAACTCACAATCACTTACATTCAATGTAACACTACAAAGAATAGCATAAAGATCCAAGTACTTTGGCCAATTAGCAATATTAATTCAATGCAATTAGGAATCAGAAGAATACATCCGTAGAGCTTCTAACCCTAATCTCATAGAATCAAATACAAACCAATAGTTATTAACATGCAGAGACAATTAATGCTTTCACGGGATCAATTACCCTTGCTTTCTACAAAGAAACCAATCTAATGAAAGGAATCGCTAGCAGAGATGCAGTTTCTGTCTAGATGATCAATCATAGAGAGAACATGTGCAAATACTAAACCAATGAAGAAAAAAAATAATAAAATAACTTATGCATAACAGTATGAAATCAAATCCTCACAATTCATCCAACCATGTCTTCGAATCACAAGCGAAACTATGAGTTTAGAACTCATAGTCAAAGTATCTCTCTCTATCGTTTAACCTAACTACCGCCAATCACACACGACTGAAAATGAATAGAAATAACCTAAATATGGTCGTGAAAACCCCTAGGGCAAGTAATAATAATAATAAACTAATAAGAATATATTCTGATGAAATCGCTCTCGCTGAGCGCGCAGGATCGGCGGGCGCCGGTAGAAAAGCGGCGGGCGCCGCCACTCTGGCTCCGCAGTTCTTCTTTGTCTTCGACATTATGCTCCTTAGCTTCCTTGATGCCCCTTCCTTAGCCTCTCTTATGCTCGAAAATCACCTCTTCTGGATCTTTCAAGCCTCCCTTCAAGCTCGGATTATAAAACTGCAGAATAAATACGAAATAGTGTAGATTCCGAACTCGAATACTCCACATGCAAGACAATGTAAATAAGATAAAATATATGCAATATGAATACTTAAATGCAATAAAACCTATCTAAAATATAAATTATCATTGCACTTCTTTCCCAAGAGCTCCTGGAATTCAGGCGTCAGCGCCACCCATGAGAAAGGTTGGTCTTTCCCAATGATCCACTGGTGACGAAGGAGCACTGTTGGTGATTTGTGAAAAGTCATCAATCCATTTGTCTGAAATCATAAATGTTAAGTGTGAGAATTACTAAGAGCATCACTCGGGCTTAGGGTGTGCGGGAGGCACGGCCCATGTGATCGGCCCTAAGTAATTCTAAGATTTTAAGGGGAAAGGAAATCATGAGGAAAGACCCATGCGATGATATCAACATTGACAAAGTTGGTCTTGAGCTTGTTCGAATGCTTTCCATAAAAGTAAGCAATAGGGATATGCTCGGTATTCGATCTAATATAGTTATGATCAAGTTTTGTTCACTTATAGTGAGTTAAATTACCGTCTCATGATTTGTAAAGGAAGATATTAAGCTCTAAAGCCTTGGTGCAAAATTTGAGAGCTACCCGAGCTTCAGAACTCCAAAAATGACCTAGCTCTATTTTTGAGCTTGAGTGAGGTTTTAGCTTCGTTGAAGCTTTAGCTTAGTCATTTTAGCTGCATGGTAGCTACACCCAGCTTCGTATAAATGTCATGCACATTTTATATTTTATGAGTGACCTAGCTCCACCATGCTAGCTCCGTCATGCTAGCTTGTCCTTAATTGGGCTGGTTCTTATTGGGCCTTTATTGGGCCAGCGGTTGGGGGTAGTTATTGGGGGGTAACCGCCCAACCACCATAACTACCCATAACCACCAATAACTTCCAATAACTACCCATAACCACCCAAAAACTACCACCCCAATTTGCCTATAAAAGGCATTTGCCATCCACTTGGAAAGGCATGAGTTTTTCCGATATCTCTCTCAATCGGAAGAATAAACACTTAAAACACAAACAAGGTATGTATATATGCAATAATGAAATGGGATGCCACCCTTTTATTGTATAGGAAACGTTTTATCCCACAACGTTATTGTAGTGCAACCCTTTGGCATATAGGGGCAATAAACGTTGAAGGAAAACTCGATTTATTTGAGTGACTCGTTTGCCATTATCCAAGCCATTTTATATATCTTTTCTAAAGGGCTTAAACACTTAATTTTGTCATCTAAAAGAATTCGGTGGAGATTGCCTTTTTGGCCTACTCCCTCGGGATTACCTTTCGAGGTCTACCCATGAGATTACCCTTTTTGGGTCCACTCAAATTGTCTTGATTATCCGAAAGGATCTACAAGAACCGAATTTACCTTCAACCTATTAAAACAACATTACCTTTAAACCTAACAAGCACCTCAACGAACATCTTGGTATGCTCATATGACTAGTAGAAGGGGGAGGTAACCGTCTCATCGTCGCCCCCTGCTTCTGCTTCCCCTTGCCCTTTCCCTTTCCGTTTGAAGCCATATTAACATGTGCAACACCAATTGGCTGCCCGAGAGGGTGTGACATTTGGGGATCAAAATCGCAAGTTAGAAATGACAAAAGGACAAATCAAAGTACCGCAAGTTGAACAATTCGCAACAAATATATGCAACAGTGGCCTAGGTTTTGAACATCCCGAGACAAAATGACAACTACTTTATGCGAAATAATCTCCATGGGCAGGCAAGCCGATCAAAATGGGATGTTTTGATGCAATTGAAGGGCCCAATCGGAACCAAAACATACAACCGTATGACGAGTAGCTTTCAAGCATATGCAAAATCAATAAAGCAAACTAGAAAACTTGAAGATGACAGAAGAATTTAAACCCGAGTAACTTACTACAACTTTGTAAGTTTAAAAAATTAGACCCGTGGAATGACAAACAAACAAGAAACGTGGCATAACTAGTGGATAGACGAATTTCAAAGCTAAGGTTACAAGAGTTAAAACAATATCAACAACATACGAGCATTATGGTGTACAACATAGGTATGGTACTAGTTGTGTCTAGTTCCAAGTCCAAATAACAATAAATCAAACATCCAAAGATACGTGTATAACCTATTATTGTCCAGAAGAACACAAACCAAATTTCGGAAGTAAAACCGATTATATTTTTCCAAACTAACCGATACCAAAGTAAAGCATATGACATTGAATGGTATGCAAAACCGATTATTCTTCCAACATCAATGCTTACAAACCAATAATGCATCGAGAAGTGTTCAAACATATGCAAACCCATAAAATCCAATTATAACAAGCAAAATTTTTCCATATTCCAACTAATTTCGCCCAATAATGATTCCAACCTCATAGAAATTGAACTAACCTATACCAAAACCAATCAATTCGAAGCAAAAGAGAAAGAACGAAAAATGGCAATTCGAGAAGAAGGTCCTTCACGTGGCCCGAATCCGACGTGGATGGTCCTCTCACCGTGTTGGGTTCGTCTCCAACGATGGGGAGGGTGTACGACCTTGGTCGGAGCTGCTGCTACTTGTCACCAACGATGACAGGGGTGTGCTGGGTTCGTCCTCCTTCAAACACCCTTGTGGTCGACTGGGTTCTGAGGTGTGTTGCCAATGAGTGTTTTCACCCGACCCTTGGAGACAAAGGGTTAATTGAGGGGCATTTTTGTCCTTTTCAGTTGAAAATGACGGGCATTTCAAACTTTTACTCAACCCAGCCTTACACTACCCATCCCCACTCAGCCTTACACTACCCATCCCCACTCATATTGCTATCAAAATGGAATAAGATCAAAGAGTAATTGAATGAAAAGACAATTGAATAAGGTAAAAGTAACAATGGTGAATTGGTAACAATTAATATGGAATAGATAGTTTCTCCTACAATTCATCAACAATGGTTATGGCTTTGACCCTTTACTCTTTCCTATCTTTTCTTGTTTGATTCATCTAATGGTGGATTACTCCAACCCTAAGCAATTGAACAATGCCGATAACATAAACAACTAAAGATAGAGGCACAACTCTCTAACCCTAATCGATGCAATTGATAAAAGTAGAATTGTCAATATCCCCCACACACCCAATCGATGCTTTCATGAGATCGATTAGCTATGTTGTGCTACTGATTCAATTAACTTGCAAGGGATAATTAAATCTTTAGCAAGAAAGCAAATTCCGTCAAGGAGGCCAATCAAGAGGATTAATACATGCAATTAATCAATGAAGAACAAAGATATCGAGTCAATCAAACATAGAATAAATAGAAATCAAGTCTCACAAATCATATAACCATATCTCTGAATTAGGGTTGCTCAGAATGTGGCCTGACCCGAAAACCGAACCGAAAAAGTCGGTTTCGGGCCGGCCCGACATTTCTCGGTTTGGGCTTCGGTCCTAGAAAATCCAAAATTCGATTTCGGGCCAAAAACCGTAACCGAACCGAAAATTTCGGTTTTGGCTCGAAAACCGATTTTTTTATTTTAAAAAAAATCTAATCTGCTAAATGCTACGGAGTACTCCTCTCTAGTCTCATATCGCGTTTACAAGCGGCCACTCCTCTCCAGTCTCCTCTTCGACTTTCTTCTTGCCCAGTCGTACCCGTCGCCGGCCGGGTTCGCCGCCCCCGGACTCGCCATCTCCTGCAGCCTCACGCAGTCACGCACCCGTAGCAGCAGTAGCATGCACAGGCGCACAGCGAGGCGAGCGCGAAGTCAGCAAACTGCGAACCCTAACCTTAATTTTTTTTTCGTTTTACTTGTGTTAATCTACTTCTATTTTCATTAACTTTGTTATATTGTAGTTGAAATTTCAGATTTGGAAACCAATTTTTGATTTTTGTGAGTTGTGAAAAATTTAGGTTTTGTGTTTTTAGAGATTTGTAATTTCAGATTTAGGGTTTATGTCTTTGAGATTAATGTGGGAGGGTTGATTTTGTATTTTTGAGATATATGTGGTAGGGAGGAGGTGGAGTCTTCTGGATCGGTTGTCGCAGCTGCTTTCACCCACTGACCTCCGAAATGCAACAACAACCTTACTTTGGTTGAATGAATTTGCAATAGAAACCTTTACTTTGGTTATTGAAATGAAATTGAAATTGAAGAGATTGATGTGTGTTGGGTTGAATCCATGGCCTATTAGGAATTCCAAAATCACTGAACAAGTTTTTTCGCACAAAACCAAGCACAGTGGAAATTCGGTTTTTTTTTTCGGGGTTTTCGGTCCCAAAACCAAAAAAAACGTAACCGAATTTTTGGTTCTCGGTTCGGGCTTCGGGCCGTTCCTCAAAAAAATTCGGGCCTTCGGTTTTGGCCCGAACCGTTTGGGTCGGTTCAGTTCGGGCCGGTTCGGACCGTTTGCGCCACCCTACTCTAAATTGCAGGCGAAATGAAAGAGGTTTAGTTCGTCATGGAAGGTTTTCCTCTCAATATCTCCATTGGAGTCTCTCTCTACTAGGTCTCAATCAATCTCCAATAATCTTCCCCCAATAGGCTAAAAGTCGGCCAACATAATAAAAACCTAAAACCTAATTAGTTTCCAAAAGATAGAAATCGCAATCCCGCATCTGCGCGGACGGCGGACGCCGTGCTTTAGGCGACGGGCGCCGTGACCAGCAGAAGCGTAATCTTCGTCTGGTTCCTCCTGAATCCAAGCTCAGCTCCTTCCTACGCCTCTTCTTGCCTTTTCCAATGGTTTCCTCGGGTTCCTAACTCCCCATACTCATCCTTGGCAAAGCCATAAATGCATCCTTCTGAGCATTGAAACATAAATCTGCGAATAAGCACAAAAAGAGCGTAGATTCCAAACTTGCAAGACAAACTACTAATGATGTGAAATACTCAATAAACATGACATAGACTCTTCCAAATGCAATAACAACTACCTATAATGCATATCTAAAATATGCATTATCAAACTCTCCCACACTTAAGCTTCGCTAGTCCTCGAGCGAATAATAAAAGCAACCCATACCTACGAACTCATCATTCATGCAATAGCCTTACAAACACAAATCAAATTTCAACTTTTTTAAGGAACACATGATCAAGTGAATCAACACCGTCGCATGTATCTAACGATCAAAGAATAAGAGTAGAGATCATCCAACCTTACGAGAGATAATATGTTTCACTCATGATCTCATGTGTTTAGGCTTTTAAGTTCAACTCTCAATTCAATCCAAGATGCAACTAAACTCATAAGATCCTTGGCAACCGGTACTACTTTCTTCCTTTATCAAGCTCCATGCTTTCGGTAGCGGTGCCCTTCTCTATTGCCACCACCTCCCTTTAGCAGCCCTAACTAATTAGTATGTATTTTATCATTTGTCCATATGCACAAAACATCTCTAATTCTAATTTAACATCAGATCGAACATCCAAATCCACATTGGTTCTAGGAACAATACCAAGTTCGACTGTTCAAGTCTCTCTTTCATGATAACTTCATAATTATTTTGTAATAATGGAAAAGACTAAGACCACCCGCAACCATGGGATAACCTCTTTCTCCTTTCCCATCCTCCTATCACAACTCTACAACTCATTTATTTTTTTGTTTAAAATAATTTTCACTTTTTCTACCTCTTTCTAAAAGGTTTCCTCTACAATCATGAGAAACCTCTTTTACCTCTTTTCAAAATTATTTTCACTTTTTCTCTTCATTTATATCTTTCCCTTTATTATATGTGTATCATCATATATTATTGTGAATTATTTTTATTTATAATTTTATAAATAAATAAAAATAGCAAGTAGTTAATATATATATATATATATTTTATTACATCTAGATTAAAATAAAAAAGTTAAAAACATTATAGCATACGTAAATACTAATCGAACTACCTATAAATTCGGATCATAGCCTTGGAATTGGTTCCACAAGTGTTCAACCAAATCATTCTTCAAATTCATATGAGTTTCCACAAGGGCTAATTCTACTAATGTTGTTGGTTTGGAAAAAAAGAGGATTGTACACATTGGTAGGATTATGTGGGATATAATTTGGATATTCGGATGTTGGAGAATTATTTAAGCATTTGTAACATCACTTGAAATTGAGGATTTTTGAGAAGATTTTGATCAAAAAAAGTTAAAAACAAAAAAGTTATTGTGAATTATTTTTATGATTTGGTTGAACACTTGTGAATTACTAATCGAACTACCTATAAATTCGGATCATAGCCTTGGAATTGGTTCCACAAGTGCTCAACCAAATCATTCTTCAAATTCATATGAGTTTCCACAAGGGCTAATTCTACTAATGTTGTTGGTTTGGAAAAAAAGAGGATTGTACACATTGGTAGGATTATGTGGGATATAATTTGGATATTCGGGTGTTGGAGAATTATTTAAGCATTTGTAACATCACTTGAAATTGAGGATTTTTGAGAAGATTTTGATCAAAAGACATATTTGGAATGAGTGGAGTATTTGGATTATTGTGATCCATGGTTAAGAAAATAGGTGCAACTACAAAAGATCAAGATGAATATAGGGTAAAATTTGGCTCAAGTTATAGAAAAATATAAAATTAAGCCAATGAGATATTTTATTTTAAAAAATAATGAAATATAAATATATTTTTTTATTTCATTTTAAATCATATTAAAACTAATAAATCTAAATGGAAAAGATATGATCATACTTTATCAAAAAAAAAGAAAAAAAAAATTAGAAAAAGGAAGAGGTTACCTCTCTACCAAGATAACCCATCCCCACCTCTTACCTTAAGGTAAATACCATAACCATGGACTTACCTTTTAACAACTTTAAGGTAAATGTCAAAACCCAGGGTTGCTCAATTTTGTAGTATTTGTCTTGCCAATAAACAAAATGCCCAATGGACTTTACGAAGTTGAACAAGAGTAAGGGCAGAGTCTGTGGGGGCGTCCGGATGGAGCGTTATCCAACAAGAGTAAGAAAAAAGAAGGGGCAGTTTAGTCTTAACATTTTTTTTTTTGAGCTCAAAGCTCCTTAAAAATGGCGCCAAGCTCTCACCCTTTTAGCCTTTTGGGATTCCGCCGCTTGCAGGTTACCTCACAAGGAGGAATCATCGTTCTCCTTCCTCTCTCCTTCTCTCTACCATGCACCGGCAGAGGTCCATACTCTCTTTCTTCCAGAAGCCGTCGCCTGATAGTCGCGGCTCCTGCGGCTCCTCCGATGCCGGATTCAAGCCCCCTGCCGGAGCATCCCGCCAACACTCGGCCCCTGCAGGAGATGTCGGACCTGCTCCTTCCTGTTTCAAGCCGGAGATTTCGTTCGAAGCAATTGGAACTGATACTCCGCCTGAGAAGGCGCCGCGCCGGGTTTTCTCGACGACGGACTTGACGCCGCCCAGCGATGGGAAGACACCTTCGCTGTTCTCCAGCCTTATGCATAAATTTGTGAGGGACGATGAAAGAGCGTGTTCTCAGAGGTACAATTTTTTTTTGAGTCTTTTTTGGGGAATTTCTAGGGTTTTATTGAGATTGTCGTTTTCTATACTCTTGAGTTTAACCTTCGATAATTTCAATGAAGTACTTCTTTTCTGAAAAATTAAGATGAAAACGCTTGCAGTTACTTTTCATTTCAGTAAAATATGCAGTTACTAATTGCACCTGTTTTGGCTTTCGTATGAAACGAAGAGGGAGAAAAATGCATTTACATTTTCCGGCCACAGTTACAAATTTGTAATCAGTGGCCTGATTTTGCAAATTTCGGCTATGCTAGATGCTTCATGATTTGATCTCAAAAAAAAAAAAAAAAAAAAAAAAAATAAAAAAAAAGATGCTTCATGATTTTTTTTTGGTCAATGTACAGACAGTACTTAAGATTAAATCTGTAGGTTTGAAATTTACTGGGGATCTCTCAAAGAAGTACTTAAGATTAAATCTGTAGGTTTGAAATTTACTGGTCAATAGTCTTTGCTGAGTTTAAATGTTGTTACAGACCTTACATATTGGGGATCTCTTGATGAAGGAGGTTCTTTCTCTTCTCTATTCATCCCCCTAGTGCATTTTATTCGGATATGATTTGCAGTTAGCAATACCAATACTTAGATACAGATATCGACAGTAATGCATAAAGATTGCTTATATTCAATGAATCCCTTTGCCTGCAAGAAAAGAAACAATTATTTTTCTCAATTATAATTCCGTTTACATGCGTCCTTGCAGATATCTAGCTAGCGGTGATCCTTCCATTGTCCGTTCTCTGTCTAATAAATTTATTAACTGCAAAGAAACCCCCGAGAGGGCTGTAGCTGCTTCTAAGACCCCAAGAAAAATGCATTCGTCTGACACCACTAGTACAATTAATAAACAAAATTCAATTATCAATATTGATGAGGATGTTCTCGGACCTGAGACACCCAGTGACCGTCCTCTTATTCCCCGTTTCAAGCGAGTTCAAGAAGATTGCAGTAAATTGGATTACCAAAGTGATTCTTGTGTGAAAGATTCTCAGAAAAGGGTGAAACTTCTTCCGGAGCCAAATTCCAAAAACAGACATCCTAATGAGGATTTGGAGACAACCAGTAAGTTTGAGTGGCTTGATCCTTCTCAAATCAGAGATGCCAAAAGAAGAAGGCCTGTTAATCCTCTTTATGATAAAAGAACACTTTATATACCACCGGAGGTCTTGAAGAAAATGTCAGCCTCCCAAAAGCAGTATTGGAGTGTGAAATGTCAGTATATGGATGTAGTGCTCTTCTTTAAAGTGGTTAGTTCACGTTATTACTTCATCGTTTAATGTTAGCATAGACAGTAACATGCCTTATCTACATTTCGTTCTCATGATACACGTGCTTTTGTATGGCTTCCTAAGATACAAATTTTGTATGGCTGTAAAATTTGAAGATGTATCCACAATATGAACCTGAAAATTAAGACACTATCACCAATTCATTTCTCTGTGATAATAAATATGATATTATCAATCCGACTTATCCATATTTCTGACTTTTTAGTTTTGTGTTGACATAACTCAGGGGAAGTTTTATGAACTCTATGAGCTAGATGCTGAAATCGGACATAAGGAGCTTGACTGGAAGATGACTTACAGTGGCGTAGGAAAATGTCGACAGGTGCTCTGCTATGTGCTTGACCACTTTGCTGTTTCCTTTGTTTTCGTTACATTATTATTTTATCGTTATTATCGTTGTTTTTTTTTTGTTCACCTGTTTCCTGAAGAACATCCTATTGCTAGGTTGGTATATCGGAGTTTGGCATTGATGATGCTGTTCAAAAATTGGTTGCTCGAGGGTAATGACTTACTGGTTTTCACTTTTTAATAAAGTTTTGTGGCATTTGTTCTGTGAATTTCTACTGCACTTGCTGACCTTATTGTACTGATTCCTCTTTCTATTATTTAACCCTAAAAAAGATGGAAGTTTCTTATCCTGTATTCCCTTCTACAGTTCCACCCCCTTATTTGCATAGATGAGATAAGCCTGTTGAATGAACACTAGTGTTGCCTATGCATCCAAGGCAAAAGTTGCCCAGTGTGAAAAGGATCCTAGAACACTATGGTTTCGCAGATTGTCCAATTATGCACCCATGCCCCTGCAATCACAATACAATCTTTTTTGTATCTACGGATTCTAATATTTATTTATGAGTGAATTTCATTCTCTATAGATTTAAATCTGCTTTGTTTTAAAGGTATAAAGTTGGTCGTGTGGAGCAGCTGGAGACATCTGAACAGGCTAAAGCAAGGGGTTCCAATTCTGTAAGTATTTGTGCTTTACTTGCCTCTGATGTCCGAACTTATCCCTTTGCTTATCCACAAAGGGGAATACTTTAGTTCAAGATTAGGTGCCAGTACTGACTGTGGCTAGTACCCTTGTTCTTTCATTAGTGGCACAGTCATAGGAACATAGAATATGTTTGACAAGCTTATTAGGAGTGTTTTGCCTCTTTTCCCTTTTAGGCTTAGTCCCCATAGTAGACCTGTATGGATGATTTTAAAATTAAGAAATTGGATGGCCTTCAAATATTCTAAAAACTCATGGGATGTCTTGGCCTCTTGGGAACACGAAAGAAGGTTGACTAGCTTTTTATGATTGTTAAGTCTGTTGTAATCTTAGACCCAGTTCACATTGTTAAGGTTAAAGGAAAGGACACACTGGTAATGTTCTAAAATACTGTACTTTTGAAAGTTATAACATTTCTCTTTGGAAGCGAGTTTCTAGCATTTTCCGGAATTCTTTTTTAAAGAGTTCTCTATGATGTTTAATTGACATTCCAGCTGCCTTTTTTTTTTTTTTTTTTTTATCATTTTCTGTTATGTTTATCCTGTATACTTCAGGTGGTCTGATCTTTACACTGTTCCAGGAACAATTTGAACCTCACTTTCATCTACGACCCTACTCCAATTAGTTCCTCTATTTTGTATCTCTATTGTGATATCACGAAGATAATCATCTTAATATGATAATATCTCATTGTTTTTTTTAACCCTTTATCTCAGGTAATTCAAAGAAAGTTGATTAATGTAATTACACCATCTACAACAGTTGATGAGAATATCAGCCCCGATGCTGTTCATCTTCTTGTAATAAAGGAGGTTTGTATGGTTTAGAACTATAAATTAGGCTCTTAGCTATCTATTTATGCGTAAAAGAAAATTTTCTTTTGATTAATGAACTGATTCAGTGAAAAATGGATATATTCTCCCAGTCTCCATTTTCAGAGAGTTTGCTGTGAAATCATCTTGAAAGTTCTCTGTCCCTAGGAATGCTAGACTTTTACTCATACTCCGTATTTGCAATTTTCTGAAATATTCAGTTTTTTCCTTTTCTACTTGTATGTGCAGCGTTCACTATCATTTGGTCTTTGAGTGTCACAGCCTCACAGGTAGTGATTAGAGAGTGAAACACACATTCTTGAATACCAAAGGAACCCTAGGGGAATTCCTTGGCCAAAGGTTCACAATAAGCCACCAGAATGAGAACTCTGAATCCAACCAAAAAAAGCTAAAACAATTACAGTATCTCAGCAGTCAGCACATCTAATTAGGTTTGCTATCCTTCTTATATATACACAACTATCCCACAGTCACCTTAGAATCTTTCCCTTGCATCCCAGAACCACCTGATTCCTGGTCCCCACAAATATTGTTTCCTAGCTCCTCACCCAAATTTACAAGTGAATTTGATAGTTGTCTAACAGTAGGTGCCCTTATTATGTTTTTCGATGGTTACCCTCTTTTTGTCTCCTAGTGGATTTATCTTCATTTTTAGTGTACATCTCTCCTCAGTTTGTGTCTTTTTTTTTTATTTACATAGGGATCTTCTGGGTTCGACTGTGGATCAACTGCAATTGGGTTTGCTTTTGTTGATTGTGCTGCATTGAAAATTTGGGTTGGATCAGTAAAGGATGATGCCTCTTATGCAGCTCTTGGGGCCTTACTGATGCAAGTATGTAGTTATTTCACTCACTCATTATGAATACACATTTGCATGAAATCTACAATAAACATATGACCTGAGTGCCATCCTACTTTTATTTTGATATAGGTTTCGCCTAAGGAAATAATCTATGAACATAGAGGTAAGATTTTTCCCAGTTCCCCTTCTCTCTTTCTCTCTCTCTTTTTTTTACATATAAGTATACATGTTTGGAAGAACTGTTTTGCTAGATGACTTAATGTTTATCCCATGCAGGTTTATCTAAGGAAGCTGAGAAAGCCATCAAAAAGTACTCATTGGCAGGTATATGTAGAGCTCTATCTCATTTTATCCTTGACAATTGACACAGATTTTGTTTTCTTGCTAGTGTTGTTTTGTAACAATAAATTTCTTAAATTAAGACTTGAATTGAAACATTTTTCGACATCTACATGATGTTAATCCTAGAAGACGGATTGGGAGGGCAGAGTTGAATTTCTTCAGAATGCATTTTGAATGTAAAAGCAGATAGCTGGAAAGAAGGTTCCCAATGTCGTCCTTGAATATTTCTTCAGAATAAAACAAGCAGCATCAGTATAAGAGAACTTTGGTACAAGGGACATAAAACAATTTAAACTAGGGAAAGTTCTCATGGTTATATGCACACCTCAAAGCAAGTGAGTTTATGTCAATATGCACTCAATATTTCACTGATCTTCCAGGCTCTGTTGCAACACAAATAACACCAATGCTGCCATCTAAAGGATTCCAGAATGCTGAAGAAGTCAAAAGTGAGATCCAGTCAAATAAATACTTTAAAGGGTCCTTCAAGCTATGGGATCATCTTCTTGATGGCGTATCTGAACATGAAATAGTGGTATGCGCTTTGGGTGGACTTATTGACAACTTGGCGCGATTAATGGTACATACACTAATTTGTTCAAGTTCTCAGTGTGTCATTTGATAGCTTTTTTATTTACTGAATCTGTCGGTATCTCTTAATTCTTGACATTATTTGCAATCCTTATGCCTAGATGGATGATGTTTTACGCAATGGGGATGTTTTACCGTATCAAGTTTACAAGGGTTGCCTCAGAATGGATGGACAGACACTGGTCAACTTGGAGATCTTTAGTAATAGTGCTGACGGTGGTCCTGCTGGTACACTACTTTGCTTTTACAGGGATCTGAATTTCCTAGATATAGCTGACAAGTTCAAGTGGTGTTAAATCTTGGTTTTATTTAATGCTTTACATCAGGTACTCTTTTCAAGTATCTTGATAACTGCATTACTCCATCTGGCAAGCGGCTTCTAAGGAGCTGGATTTGTCATCCATTGAAAGATGTAAATGAGATTACCTATAGGCTTGATATTGTAGCAGATTTAACTAAGAAGCCGGAAATAGTGCTAGTTGTTGGTCAGCATCTCCGCAAAATTCCAGATTTGGAAAGGTTGCTTGGACGGGTACAAGCAAGTTTTCAATCATCTGCCACACTTCTACTGCCATTAGTAGGCAACAAAACCTTGAAACAAAGAGTGAGCATTCTCTGATCTGCAGGGGCCTTCTAAAATACTGGAATATCTGATTTTTGTCTCTTTTTCTTGTTGTACTAGGTTTCTGAGGATGACATTTTTTCTATTAATATACTGCAAAGCGCAAGCAATGGGGTTACTATTCTCTAATCTCTAGTAAAGAAGAAGATTCACTAACATATATAATGCTAGACAAGACTTCTGTTTCTGGAGTGTTTTCTTTAATTGCTGATGCTATGCTCTCTACAGACAGCTATTTAAGATTGGAAACACTGCATCTTATGATCAAGTATCCCTGTTTTTGCTAACACAAAGAGAAACACAAATTTCAGGATCAATTACTGAAAGGTTACATCATGTAGTAGCACTCTAAAAATTATAGCTTGAGTGTAGGTTTTCAGCAAACGATGCCTTAGGAGAATCATTCTCAAGTTTTCATTTTAGTTGGTTGTTCTGTCCAGGTAAAAGTCTTTGGTTCTCTGGTCAAAGGTTTACGACTGGCAATCAATCTGTTGACCTTGTTGCATAAAGAACCTATTTTGTCATTGCTGTCAAAGATTGTGGAACTTCCTGTACTTGGTGGCCATGATGGGCTTGATGAATTCCTTGCTCAATTTGAAGCAGCTATAGATAGTGACTTTCCGAGATACCAGGTCAGTTCCTTAAGGTCACTTGGGGTTGCATTTCCTAATCTTTCTTTAATAATCTGACCTAGATTGCTTTTGACAATAACTGAGGCCCTATTTGGAGTGAAAAACCAAGTTTCAGAGGTGGGGATGGGAGCAGATGTTCTGCCACTACAATTTCATCAGCTCAACTAGTTGTCTTGTTTTGCTTGTGAATTATTATCCAAATCCAGCTCTCTTTATTCCTAGATATCATGAAACAATAGGGTTTTTGGGAAATCATGATGTATGTTTTGTTCTCTCTTAGCCATTTAAATTGCTTATGTGAAAGCAGGATATATTTCTTTTGATTTTCAAATACACTAGGTCTTTGATATTACCATATTTTCTTTTGTTTATTCAATCATATTTAACTTCTAAACTGACTTTAATTTGTGCAATTTTACTTAAATTCACAGTTTGGCACAAAGCTGCAAACAGCATCATGGAAATTCCATTGCTTCGTTTGCATCTTTCCTTGCATCTCATGTATCCTTGAATCCCACGTGTACTTGAATTCCATGTAGTAATAATGTAATGTCCACTGTATCAGGATCATAGTGTCATGGAGTCTGATGCTGAGACACTCTCCGTACTGATTGAGCTGTTTGTTGAAAGAACAAGCGAATGGTCCCAAGTTCTGTATGCTATTAGTTGTATTGATGTGCTCAGATCTTTTGCTACTGTTGCAAACGAGTCAAGTGGGCCAATGTCTCGGCCTTTGATTTTTCCACTCTCTACGACAGCATCTAAAATCCAGCAGAACAAAGGACCGATTCTCAATATAAAGGGGCTGTGGCATCCATTTGCACTTGGAGAAAATGGAGTTCCCGTCCCAAATGATGTATTCCTCGGTGGACAGGATGGGCAAACTCCTCATACTTTGCTTCTGACGGGACCAAATATGGGAGGGAAATCAACCCTCCTCCGCGCTGCATGCCTTGCAGTTATATTAGCTCAGGTTCTTGTCTGTATTTGGTCGATCTCTCAGATGTTGACTACTTTAGTCTTCCTCTTTTATTCCCCACTATTCTTCCATGCTTTTCTCTTATTTATTTTTTGTTCTTGTTTCTTTGAGAATCTTTCAGCTGGGCTGCTACGTGCCTTGTGAGGAATGTGTTCTGTCACTTGTGGACACAGTTTTTACAAGGTTAGGTGCTACTGACCGAATTATGGCCGGTGAAAGTAAGCTCACTTTAACCATATTCTCTTTATTTTTTGACTTGTGATGTCTTTTCCATTGGTGGTACGGTGAGGAAAATGAACTAGTTTCATTTTTTTCCGTTTCCATTGGTGGTACCCCATAATGAACTAGTTATTCTCCAAATAGACTCTTGAGATACCTCGAAGTATTATGGTCAATATGGGGTACTTTGATGTGCTTTACTACATTGCAAGTCAAACGATGGCGTGGGTCAACTCCTTTTGAGGCCTTTATGATTCATAGTAATTGAAGTTTTTAGAATTTAGAAGTAGCTTGTTTATCATCCTGATAAAAACATATAGGTTTTGGGAAGGTAGTCATAATTATCCACTCAGCCTAGAAATTCTGTTGGGAAGAAGATGATACTGCAATAGAGACAATGAAGAGTTGATAAAAAACATTAACCAGCAGGAACCCAACTTTTGCAGGTACCTTTTACATTGAATGTGCGGAAACAGCATCAGTTCTGCGTAATGCGACACGAGATTCTCTTGTTCTACTTGATGAACTGGGCCGAGGAACAAGCACGTTTGACGGATATGCAATTGCTTACGCTGTGAGCTAGTCCTTCCTTTCCCTATCCTGTTTGTTTTTCATACTTGTTTTGTCTGATTTTTTCTTATGTTCCTCTCTTTTGTGGCAAAGTTCATAACAGTTCTGTCCGTCCTTTATCCTATTTGTTGACACTCGTTTTCTATGAATTTGAACTTAAAAGCCCATCCGATTTCAGTAATTCTAAATTTGTCATTTCAGATTGAATTATTTAGGTTTCATGTTATTTGAGGTTAGGTTACTAGTTTTATATTTCCGAAACCTAGTTTTTTTCAAGTCAGATAGGGTTTTCTTGTGAAACTTTCACATTTTGATGGATCTTAGTTGCTAGACGTATTTCGAGGCCTTGTATTTTGATGACATGCTAAACATAATTTCCTACAGACCTTTTGCCATCTTGTCGAGAAAGTGAACTGCCGATTGCTCTTTGCGACCCACTACCATCCTCTAACAAAGGAGTTCGCTTCCCATCCTCGTGTCACCCTGCAACACATGGCCTGTGCCTTCAACACATCATCTGCGACATCTCCAGGCAAAGAAACTAATGAACTCGTCTTCCTCTACAAACTTGCATCCGGGGCATGCCCAGAGAGCTACGGCCTCCAAGTGGCGCTCATGGCTGGTATAAACAACCAAGTAGTCGCAGCCGCTTCCAGAGCTGGCCAGGCAATGAAGCAGACCATAGGGGAGAGCTTCCGTTCTAGTGAGAAGAGATCCGAGTTCTCTACCCTCCATGAAGCTTGGTTAAAAACCCTGATCTCGTTTTCAAGCTGTGGAGATGACGCGATTGATGAAGACACCTACGATACGTTATTTTGCCTGTGGCATGTGCTCAAGAGCTCGTATGCTCGACAAATTGTCTCTGTATAGGCAGGTAATATCGATAAAATCCTCAGCCAAGATCAAGTGCAGTTTTGTGTGATTGATTCTTCTAGCTGTAAGCACTGCCTAACTCTAAGTTTGTGCCTATATTAATATTAATATGTTTTTTTCCCCCTCATTCTGTTTCAATTAATGCTGGAAAATTGCGTGTATTATATAATTAGTGAGCTCGCAAAAATAAGATCCTATTTCTATCCACAAAGAAAAAAAAATGAAAAAAAAATAAGAAACGGAAACAGTCGAGAGAAGAGGGCAAAAAGAATATTTAGCCTCTTGTTTAGGAAATACGGTTGGAAGCTATTTAAGAAAAGTGAAAGCAGGTTTCCGAAAATACCCTGGAAAGAAGTTGCAAATCACATGGAAAGCCAGAACCAGTTGGTGGTAAGGTAACTGTCATTTGAAAAAATGGGATAGAAATTTGGTGTGTGAATGAATAGCAAATAGAATCAAGAAGAAGAAGATGAACAGGAGGAGGAGAATGAAGGAGGCAGGAGTGCCGTGCATGCTGAACACAGAGATAGGGGCTGTCCTGGCGGTACTGAGAAAGGGGGCGACGGAGTTGTCGGTAGGGCCAGCGGAGGAGAGCCCTTACCAGGACATATCCCTCCAACAATCGCTGAGATCCCTCCGAACCCTCATCTTCAACCCTCAGCAGGATTGGAGGAACATGGACCCTTCCATCTACCTGTCCCCGTTCCTGGACGTCATCTTGAGCGATGAGGTGCCGGCTGTTGGCACCATGGTTGCCCTTGCAGCTATTCTCAAGATCATCAAGATCGAGATCTTCAACGAGAAGACCCCCGGTGCCAAGGACGCCATGAATGCCATTGTGATTGCCACCACTGGTTGCAGGGTCGAGAAGACCTCCACCCACGTCCAGGAGGCCATTCTCATGAGGATCCTCCAGGTGTGACATTTTATCTTATACGCTACCTACTACAATCATAATCATAAATCATAATAATGAATTGTTCACAATTCCAGATTCTGACAGCGGCAATGAACTGTCCTGCTTCAATTCTCTTGTCTGATGACGCGGTCTGCACCATCGTCAACACATGTTTCAATGTCCTTCAGCAGGCCAACATAAGTGATCTTCTAAAGAGGACTGCCCACTTCACTATGCACGAGATAATCCGTAATGCATTTAGTCGTTTGGTAGAGCTTGAAGCAGGTGAGGAAGAAGATGAATCGGATGATGATGATGATGACGACGATGAGGATTACGATGCAGAAGATCACAGCGTCGAAACAGGGTATGGTGTTCGCTGCGCAGTTGATATCTTTCATTTCTTGTGCTCTCTGTTGAATGTGGTGGAGACTGTGGAGACGGAGGCGGGGTTTGTGTCACAGAAGACCAATGAGGAAGTTCAGGTGATCGCGCTGGTTATGATAAACACCGCACTGGAATTGAGCGGGGGAGTGTCATGGAAGCACCCGAAGCTCCTGAGGATGATCCAAGATGATCTTTTGCATCACTTGATTCACTACGGGACGTTTACAAGCCCCCTCGTCTTGTCCATGATTTGCAGCATAGTCTTGAACATTTACAATTTCCTGCGCAGGTCAGTACACATTTTACTCTCTAATCTTTTTTTTTTTGTGTCCACAAAGTGCTATTGAATTGAACCAAATTGAATTGTTTGTAGGCATACACGTCTCCAGTTCGAAGCATATTTTGTGTTTGTACTGTTCAGAGTTGCAACAACAGCTCATACAATGCAGATACAGGAAGTGGCGTTAGAAGCAATCGTAAGTTTCCTAAGGCAACCGACATTTCTGATCGAGATGTACGTCAACTATGACTGCTCTTACATGTGTTGTAACCTGTTTGAAGAGATGGGGAAACTGCTGTGCAGACAAGCATTCCCCACATCTGGGCCCATGATAAGTTCACAAGTCCAATCCTTCGAAGGTCTCCTCCTTATGGTCCACACTATTGCAGATAGTCTCGACAAGGAATCCAATGTTACGGGTTCCTTGGGTCCATTCCCGATTGAGATCAGAGAATACGAACCATTTTGGGAAGAAGTAGTAAGGGATGATGTGGAGATGGAAGAATGGATAGATGCTTTGAGGTTTAGAAAAACTCAAAAGAAGAAACTACTCTTGGCTGGTAACCATTTCAATCAAGATGAGAAGAAGGGATTAGAATACCTCAAACTCTCAAACTTGGTTCCCCAAGATCCTCCTGATCCCAAGGCCTACGCCTATTTCTTCCGCTACACTCCAAGGCTGGAAAAGACGGCCGTAGGTAAATTGCTTGTTGAGATGATAACACTTGCAGTTACCCTTGTTCCTAATTAAAGACTTGCATTTCCATATCACATGTCAAGTGTCAAAGATCATGACTAACTTTCATAATGGCTTATTATGTTATGTTTATGATATCATTGATGATTTATGTTACAAAATTCTTAATTTGGTTAGGTGATTACCTGGGCGATCCAGATACCTTCCACTTGCAAGTTCTCAAGGAGTTCACCTACACCTTCGAGTTCACCGGTATGCTTCTTGATAGTGCGCTCAGGACTTACTTGGAGACTTTCAGGTTGCCTGGAGAGTCCCAGAAGATCCAGAGGATCCTAGAGGCTTTCTCTGAAAGGTTTTACGAGCAGCAATCTTCGGAAACCCTTGAAAGCAAAGACGCGGTGTTCATACTTTGTTACTCTTTGATTATGTTGAACACGGATCAACACAACCCACAGGTGAAGAAAAAGATGACCGAGGATGAGTTCATCAAAAACAACAGGGCGATCAACGGTGGCAAGGATCTCCCTAGAGAGTACCTTTCTGAGCTTTTTCAATCAATAGCCACCAATGCAATTACTATGTTTGGGCAGTCTGGCCCTGTTGAGATGACTCCCAGCAGGTGGATAGAGGTAATAAACCGGTCACAGTTAGTGAAACCATACATGGTGTGCAAGTTTGAACCTCGTCTGGGGCGGGACATGTTTGCCACTATAGCAGGTCCTTGTGTTGCTGCTCTCTCTGCTATATTTGAGCAAACTGACGAGGATGATGTGATGAACGAGAGCATTGAAGGGTTGATTTCGGTGGCTAGGATTGCGCAGCATGGTTTAGAAGACATTCTTGATGAGCTGTTGGCCTCTATGTGCAAGTTTACCACTTTACTCAACCCTTATGCATCCACAGAGGAGACAATATACATCTTTGCTAACGAAATGAAGCCAAGAATGGCGACTCTTGCAGTTTTCACTATTGCTAACCGGTTTGGTGAGTCGATAAGAGGGGCTTGGAGGGATATAGTTGACTGCTTGTTGAAGTTGAAACGACTGAAGCTTCTTCCTCCATCAGTTTTTGAAACAACAGAGAGCTCCTCAGCTGCAGATCGGGCATCTCATGCAAGATCAGGGTCTAGCGGCATACCTTATGGAAGTGACCTTCGGGCTCCTAATAGACGACATAGCAGCTCTAGCATGGTGGGGAGATTCGCTCCTTTCCTTCCCATGGAGGGGAATGAAGACTCTCTAGTTCTGATGGGTAGTGAGTTTGAACAAAATCTCAAAATCATACAACAATGCAAGATAGGTAGCATATTCAACAACTCAAACCTGACACCAGACTCGATGATGAATCTAGGACGGTCACTTATATATGCCGCTGCTGGGAGAGGCCAGAAGTTCAGCACGGCTATTGAGGAAGAAGAGACTGTGAGTTTCTGTTGGGACTTGATCTTAACAACTAGTCTAGCAAACATAAAAACTCTCGCCTTATATTGGCCAGCTTACCATGAGAACATGCTCGCTGCTGGTAAGCTTCCTATGTTTTCGGCTGTTCAGTTTGCAGAGAAGGGCATCGTAGTCCTCTTCAAGATTGCAGACAGGCTTCTTTCCTCTTATTGGATTGACAAATACCCCGAGGAGCTCTTCTTTAAATCGATAAACTTGATGTGGTTGTACGGCAAAGATATTCTGGAGACCTGCTGTGATCTAATGGTGCAACCAGTGATGAAGATCCTTACCGAGTATCCTTCAAACGTGAAAACCCCATTCGGTTGGAAAATACTCCTCCAGTTCCTATCAGTGATATCATTCCGACGCCCTCAAAGTTATGATTTAGGAGTAGAGACTCTGATAAGCTTGTTGTCTGAACAAGTCACGCGAACAAACTATGCGTTTTGCATTGATTGTGCCTTCAGTTTTGTTTCACCCAAGAGCAGCTCTATGGACAAGAACTTCAAGATATTAGATCTCCTGGCGAATTCTGTGACTCTGTTGATCAAATGGTACAAGGAATTCTCCGACCCAGGAAGTAACATGAGCAGTGCCAGCATAGGAAGCAACATCTCTGGGTCTGCGTCTGCGTCTGCGGAGGATAACATGAGAAGTACCTACATAATAAACCTGTTTGTAAAGCTAGGTGACGCACTGCGGAGGTTAAGCTTGGCACGCCGAGAAGAGTTAAGGAACCAGGCAATATTTGCTCTTAAGAAGAGCTTTGTACTGGCTGCGGAACTGGAACTCACTTCGATCCAATGTATCAACTGCTTCAACTACATAATATTTGCAATGGTCGATGACCTGCACGAGAAAATGATCGTGCATTCAAGGAGGGAAAATGCAGAAAGGGAGATGAGGAGCATGGAGACCACTCTCGTGCACGCAATGGAGCTGTTGGCTGATGTGTTTTTGCAGTTCCTGATGCCCATATCCGAGCACTCAGCATTTAAGCCGTTTTGGTTGGGTCTTCTGCGGAGGATGGATACTTGTATCAAGTCCGACTTGGGAGAGTACGGGCCATCAAAGATGCAGGACCTCGTTCCTGACCTGCTCAAAAGGATCATCATCGAGATGAAGGATCAGGACATTTTGGTGCCAAGGGAGGATGATGACCTGTGGGAGCTTACGTATATTCAGATACAGTGGATCGCTCCATCCCTCGGGGAGACCTCTCTGATGTAGAAGCTTTGATTTCGAATGAATCATCACAGATAGAGTGTCTATTTTCACCAACACTCGCTACCAAACACAAGTAATAAAAAGGTTTGCATTATTGTACCTGTTTCATTGTAGACTTGTATTATATGCATACACCACCACAAGTGCCAATTGCCCAATGGATAATGGATTTGGAAGGAAGTTACAAGCAACTACAAAAACCTACATGGCTACATCTATCTTAGAATAGAATGGTACAACTGTATAATACAATTGAGTAGCTTAAGTATGTATCATTATTCTTGAAGCTAATTTCCTCAGAAAAACAGCTCAAAATACCAGGCAAAGATGAGCTCTATTCCGGAATAAAAGAAAGACAATGTTTCTGCAAATGCCTCTGTAGGAAACTGCATCCTGAAAATAACGGCAAGCTCTAAAAAAATCGCCATAAATGAAACCTCAAGTATGTATCATTATTTAAGATTAAGCAGCACAACTGCTCAAGCAACCCTACATTCTTCAAAACCAAACATAAAGATAGAACGCTCAAATACAGCAAACTTTGAAGAATGCATATCCTAAAACTAATTTGACTTATAGTCGGCACAGGCCAGTTATAGAATGCAAGGATCATTGTTTCTCTAGACTAATCACTAGCAGTTTGTGCAGAACCATCACCATCTTCAACACCTTCATCCTCATCCTCAGCTTGTTGTATTCGCTCAATCTCAGCTCGAGTCCTTTCAAACATCTCCTCCTTCTGCATTTCAAGATCTCTCTGAAAATTCATCCTCTCCAGCTCCATCATGTGATGTCTCTTACTACTCTCAATATTCTCATATATCTCGCCGACTCTCTTGATTGATTCTGACAAGATCCTATACGACTCTAAATCATCAGTCTCATTACCACTATCCCCTCTCCTATCCTCCTCCTCTTCGGAATTAGCTGGACTATCTCTCATCTCATCATATGCATTCGAGCAATCCAAATAAACTCTCGGATTCATAAACACAAACTCCCCAGAATCCACACCACAGGCTAACCCACAATGCTGTTGTTGCCTTGGAGGCATTGTCATCAGCATATCCATCTTCTTGAAGTAAATCCACTTGCTACTCCCTCCCCCAACGGCCTCCAGCTTCGCCTTCTCCTTCCGGTACTTGTTCTTCAACAAATTCAACCTGCTCCTACAATCTGAGACCTCAAATTCTGAGCCTGTGACCTCCGAAACCCTCTCAGCCACCTCACCCCAATCATCGCTCCTCAAGCTGCTCCTCCCTAACTGCAAGAATCTCTCCCCCCAGGTGTCCAGCAACACGTAGGAGGAGTGATCATCCCATTGTGGGTGCGAAGCGGTATGAATCCCTCGGGGCCGAAACTCGTAGCTGGAATTGACGCCTTCTTCCACCTTTCGCTTCTTGGAGCTCCGATTCCGGTTGTTGGATTCAACTGCGCGCTGGTAGCCTGCGAAATCCTCATCTTCGCCTTCTTCATCGCTTGATTCTGGAAGGTCAACTTCGTCCTCTTCGTCATCATCGTCTTCTTCCCTGTAATTCCAGCGATGCACAGGCCGGGCTTTGGCCGAGCGTTTCGATGAGGGGTAGCTTGAGCGGTTCATGTTGAGATGAAAGAAGCAATTCGAGTGTTGCGGGAGAAGTTCTTCAATGGCGGTAAAGGTAGGATTTGAATTTGATGATCAATGAAGTTTGGAAATTGGGAAAGGGAGAGAGGAGAGATAAGAACCCTAGGAGAGAGAAAGACTGGGGAGTCCCAACTCTCTCAAGTCACACCGTCCACTTTTGAGTTTTTGCGGAATTATGGCCCACATAGGCCCGTTCAAATTGATGTGATTGGAAATGTCAGATATATTTTTTTTATTAGGGAAGAATTCGGGTGTCCTTGAAAGGAGGACTAGCCGAAAGCATTTTTTCGGACGAGGCTCATGAGACCGGGGTCTAAAGTACTAGCTCCCATGTTAGAACAAGAGTGAGTAAGGTGTGCAACTTTATCAGCCACTCTATTACCACTACAGTAAATATGAGAGAAGGAGACCGTCCTGAAAGATCTAAGTAGACATTTAATGTCAGACAACAGAAGTTCAATTTTCCATGGACATGCTACCCTCTTATTAAAATAGTTGATTATTATGAGGGAGTAACCTTCAATAATAATGTTGTCTATATGTAAACCAATTGCTCTAAGAATGCCTTCTCGTAAAGTTAGTCCCTCGGCCATGAGTGACGTTTGTGCACATATTAGTTTTCCCCACATGTCCATAATATTTCCCTTTGAGTCACGAATAATAAAACCGATTGAAGATTATCTATTAGCCCCAGCCGCCCCATCAAAATTTAATTTGAAATAACCACATGAGGGCTTTTTCCATTTAGCTACTCGTGTCGTCAATCCTTTAGCCTTTGGCTCATTCCTACAAGCTTTGTTCAATTCCCCCAGCCGATCTCTGTGTTAGCTTGGTTAGCTGTATCCCAATTTGATTTATGGACATTTACTTGTATGTTAAAACAATCTGGAGTTGGTAGTTTTTCATGTGATGCGGGGTTGTCTGATTGTTCCAACAAAGGCTCCCGAAAACAAACACAAACAGAAGATTAGACGTCGGTTTGATAATTCGGACTGATGATAGAAGACTCAAAGACATCAGTTTTCGGACAAAAACTGATGTTAAAAATACGACAGATTCAGCGAAAGTAAAGATACGGGGTTCAAAGGGAATCAACTGGCCGAAATACTTATACCTAAGAGATTAAACCACTCGTCGGCACAAGTCCCTGAGAAAAAGACCTCCTTCTACAACTTGATTCAAGCCCGTCTTGGATCAAGAGGACATGAACTTTCTCCTTGGATCACCTACTCCGCGAGACAGATAACCAGAGAGACAAATCGGCACAAACGGATTGAAATCGCAATCGTACGAGCAAGAACGTAAGAGGAACTTGTCTTAGGGTTTGAGCAAAAGCTTCTGAATAATATTGAACGTGCCTTTCAATGACAAAGAGTTCTCATTTAAATAGCCTTCTTTTTTTTGATTCGGTAAAAATTCGGGTGTGACAAAGTCGTCACCCGATAGCATCCAGTTGGATGAGATCATAAAGATCAGAATCGCTGTGAAGGTTGGGATTATTAGTTGCGTGGGCAAGGTGTGCAACCCGATCAGCCACGCAATTACCAGCACGAAGAACATGTGTAAACAAGACTTCGTTAATCCCAATTAGTAAGGAACTAATATCAGATAACACTAGTTCAATTTCCCATGGACATTTTGTACCCTTTTTGAAGTAATCAATGATGATAAGGGAATCACCTTCAACAATGAGTTTGCTAATGTTTAATTGCTTAGCGCACACAATTCCTTTTCTCAAAGCGAGCGCTTCTGCCATAAGGGGTGTTTGTTTTCCAATTTTATCTCCTTCTATTGCTAACACTGTACCATTCTCATTTCGTATGACAAAACCAATGGAACTTTGTTGATTGTGAGTTGAAGAACCATCGAAATTAAGTTTCATTCAGCTTGGTGGCGGCTGTTTCCACCTTACTCTATTCTTTATCCTTCTTTTACCCATTGGGCTCTTCTCTTGCCCGCTCACAGAATGATTTTCCTGATCAGCCATATTCGCTCTAATCCAATTCTGTCGGTTCACTTCCACTTTTTGTTGAAAACCTATTTGGGTAGGCAGTTTCTCCTGCTGGAAAATCAGGAGGTTCCTGGTTAACCATATCGTCCACCAGTTGAAGGCCCATCTTTGTTTCTCCTCCTTGGTCAAAATTTGCCCAATCTTACCCATTATAATTTTGATATTTCTTGATGATTTAATTTCATTTTCAATTACAGTTTTCCCCGCATTATCTAGACTCTGAATTATAGAAGAGAATTTACATTCAAATAGTAGGTGGACAACATCTTCATGATGATGATTACATAGTTCACAGTATGGTGGGATTGATAATCCTCCATTAGCCAATTTCCCAGCAGTGGGTAATCCATCATTGCATACTTTCCATAGAAATTTTTTTATCTTGGGCGGGGCATCTATTTTCCAAATCCACGCATTGTCATTCACTACTGGTTCAAGAGCATTCGTGACTAGGTTGTAGGCGCTAGATGTTGTGAACCAACCTTTCTTGTCCGGCCACCAATACAACCTGTCCTCAATGGGGCATACCGGCAGAGGGAATGCACATATCTGTTGTACTAAATCATCTGGTAGAACCTGTTTGAGTTTCTGTATGCTCCAAGCATTATTGGCTATAAATTCGTCTACTGTGCTATTTAGGTCAATATTATCTATATCTGTACAGTGTAGTTTTAATGGGTTAGGTGGGCCCCAATTATCCTCCCAAAACTTAATAGATTTTCCGTTGCCTACAGACCAGCGTAAACCTTTTCGGAATGGATCGATTAATTTCCTTAACTGTGACCATTGCCAGGATGCGTTTCCATTATTCTGATACCTTAGAATATGGGTGTCCTTTAAATATTTTGCAGTGATAATTTTGACCCATATGTTATCCGGTTCCGCCAAAATTTTCCATAGTAACTTTAATTGTAAGGCGATATTCATGTCTTTGGTTTTCCTTAGACCTAAGCCCCCTGCATTTTTAGATTTACAAATTTTATCCCAACTAATCAATGGTTTGTACTGTAAGTCCTTATTCCAGAAAAACGATCTATTTATTTTATCCAGGTTGGCGTGCATTGATGTTGGTAGCATAAAACTTTGCATAACGTACAATGGTTTTGCTGACAGGTTTGAGTTAATAAGGATCGAGCGTCCCTGTTGTGATAAAGTATTAGCTTTCCACTTGGATAACTGGGAATTTGTCTTGTTGATGATTTCTTCAAATGTTGTTTTGTTGACACGCCCGTTAATTATTGGACAGCCGAGATATTTATCCAATTTTGTCTGATTGGGTATATTGAGGGTGCTGACGATGCTTGGGACCCTGGTAGACGCTATGCCCGGAGAGCATTGAAATGCGGATTTTGTGTAATTGATCTTTTGCCCTGATATTTGACAATATTCGGTCATAATTGTTTTGACCCTATTGCATGACTCCATATTTCCTTTTGAGAATATAATGATATCATCTGCAAATGAGAGGAACGGGATTCTCACTGTAGCACGATTAAATTTGAATCCTATACCCGATTTCGGCTGAAGAGCTTCAGCCGACAGTTTTCTGGCTAACACTTCAGCACCAAGGATAAACAGAAAAGGGGAAAGCGGATCCCCCTGACGGAGCCCTCTCTTTGCTTTGAATACTTCAGTTGGGCCATTATTAACAAGGACCGAGAAGGAAACCGTGGTTACACATTCCATTATAAGGTCAATAAACTTTGTATGAAAACCAAACTTCTGTAAGACGGCAGATGTAAAATCCCAATCGACTCGATCATAGGCTTTCTCCATATCGAGTTTAATAGCTAACCAACCATCCGCACCCTTTCGATTTTTGAAGGAATGAAAAATTTCATGTGCAATCAATACATTATCCTGAATTGCCCTATCCGATACGAATGCTCCTTGCAGAGGATGGATTAGTTTTCCAATTACCCTTTTTAGTCTTTCTGTGAGGATTTTGGAAATTATTTTATAAAGGGTTGAGCATAGACTTATAGGTCTGTAATCACTTGTTTTTACGGGGTTATCACATTTAGGTAATAATGTAATGAAAGTGTGGTTTATTTGTCGTAAGAGCTTGCCCGAATGGAAGAATGCCTTAACCGCACGAGTGACATCTAACCCAACTATGTCCCAGTATTCTTTAAAAAATTCAGTTGTCATACCATCTGGACCTGGGGATTTGTTCTGTCCTAACATTAAGACCGTATCTTTTATTTCCCTATTAGATGGTTGAGCGATAAGATAGTTATTCTCATCCTCAGTAATAGATGAGGGAATTAACTCTAAATAATCTTGTAACATTCTTTTATTTATTTGTTCTTTAGAAAACCTCGTCACAAAATCTTGTCTAATCTCGTTGCGTATATTTTCTTCTCCAAAGACTAGTGTTCCTTCTGCTGTTGTGATTTGCCTAATGATTTTCCTATTTCTCCTTCCTGTAGCTATTCTGTGGAAATATGCTGAGTTACAGTCCGTCATTTTGATGTGTTTGGATTTTGCCCTTTGACCCCAGTACTCTTTTTGATATCGTAGTAGCGCTTCTTTTTTCTTAATGAGCATTGCTTCTTTGGTTTTATTGCCACTAGATGTGTTAGAGACATTTACGGATTGTAATGTTACCAGATCCTTTTCCACAATATCGATCTGCCTAAAAACATTCCCGAATGTATGCTTATTCCATACCTTAGCATTCTGCTTAACTATTCTTAGTTTTGAGACTAATCGTAACATGGCTGACCCATTATAACTTGTTCTCCAAGCTTGCTTAACTACATTACGAAAATCTCTTCTCTTTAACCACATATTCTCAAATTTAAATGGTGGTGGCTTGAATTGAGATTGATTATTCAGTATGATAGTGATAGGGCAATGATCGGATGTGGAGAAGGCTCCATTTGTGGCTACAATATCTGGATAAGTTTCTAAAATTTGGTGTTGTACGAGCACGCGATCAAGTTTCTCTTTAATACTATCCTCACCATCCACCATTTTTCTCCATGTAAAGGGGTTTCCGACTGCAGGGATCTCTAGAAGTCCAGTCTGGTTTTTGAAGTCATTCAATCTTTGAAATCTAGTAAAATTGTATATGGTACCTCCCATCTTCTCATTATTATTCCCAATCTCATTTAGATCTCCTATAACGATGGAAGGTAGGGTTTGTTGGGCGATAATGTTAGTTAACTCATTCCAGAATTCCGCCTTTTCTGCTGTGTTTGGGGGTCCATAGACAAAGAAAATCATTCCGTTAAAATTATTACTAACATTTGAATATTTTACACCAATGATTCTGGGCAGATGAATTTCTACTGTTATTGTTTCATTTAGCAAATAATTCTCATTCCACATTACTCCTATGCCACCCGATCTTCCATTACCCGGTGACCAAATTGCTTTGTTAAACCCACTTACCATCCATGTTTTCTCTTTCGGTATTCTCTCCGTCTTAGTTTCTGCCACTGCCATTACAGCTATGTGCTCATTTAGCCTCATAGCTTTGATTTCTGTCCATAGATTAGGCCTACCAATCCCCCTTATATTCCAAAAACAAATCTTCATAAATAACCTTTGTGTTGCATGAAGAAACAAGGTAATTTCTTCATACACAGATATTGTATACACCTTGCATTTATGACATGATGGTTTCGACTTAAGCAATAAACATACATAGATAGACTCAACTGCACAAAATGAGTCCATACAGCACTTAGAGTTTTCAATACAGTCCCAATTTAAAACAAAATGATACCCCATAAAACACCAGACAGTAGCACACATACCTACATCACCATGGATCTTGAATGGCTTTATTCTTAGCTTGGCAAGGAGGCCCTCTTCGCCACTAAAGAGAACACCCTTCTGCCATGTTACTGATGCACTACACATGCTTACCCTTCTTAGAGCTGCCACCCATCAGAGTCATGGTGGAGCAGGCGGAATCACCCTCCTCGATCTTCATCTTTCGCTTACCCGACTCAGATTTGGAAGCTTCACTCATAGCTTGATGGTTAGAAACAGCAGGAGAGACAGCAGGAATCACAGGATGCTCATAAAGAGACTCGGCCAAGCGCTCAGGAGAACTTAGATCAGGCAGCTTGAATTCAACAGACGGGGGAATGTCTCGAAAAATTACCTTATAATCAGCTTGTGTGAGCCCAGGGTCAGCAAGACCATCAGATACCAGACATTCCTCCATAAAATCATCCTCATCAAATTCCAAACATTCATCATCGTCAGCAGCAAAGGAGTGAAGACTGGGTTGCAATTCCGCCTTGAAGTTAATTTCCTCATCACCTGGGTTTGCATTCTCAGAGGGGAGCACAGTAGGCATCACCATTGACAGAGGGGCAGGGGCTAAGGCATTGCCATTGATCAGGATAGGAGTGGCGGCAGCTGAGTTGCCAGCAGAGCTCCCAGGAGACTTTGAAGAAGAAGAATCAGAAGATAGTGTGACATTCTTACCAAAACTTTTAAGGAGCTCCTCCTTAGAATGTCCAAACATAGGTGGAGGCCTCACAATTGGTCTCCTGGCAGCTACTTGAACCCACTCTCCTCCCATATTAGCAGCAGCTTGATCATCAGGCAATGGAGGAGCCATCATCTGAGCATCATTGGCTACACCAGAGTTGCATAAACTCCTTCTCGGACATGCCTCAAACACATGGTCTTCTGCACCACAGCTTCCACAACCAATTGGAAAATCTTCAAACCACATAGGGTAGGACTCTACCTCACCCATCTCATTGATCACAAAGATCTCCCTGCCAGCAATTTTAGTAACATCGACAGAAACACACACTCTAGGGAAGCGAAAGCGAGCTCCCTTAGAGTTAAAGGCCGCCACTTTAATTATCGATCCCAACTTGTTGGCCCTCACAATGTCCCTGAGAATACTCTCATGGACATATTTAGCCGGCAGACCAGGGAACCTAATCCACAGGTCCAAGAGAGACACAGATTCCAGCAAAGGATCAAAATCCAACCTCCATGGTCGGAGGAGGATGAGTTGCCCAGCAACATGGAAGGGACGGTTGTTCCAAACCCATGCTCGGTCCTCATTTTTATCAAAGCGTAACTCAAACCAGTTATTGGCAACTGGAATAAGCTGAAAACCACCAGAGAGAGACTTCCACACATACCTCAGTTTTTTCCTAACATCCTTGGCTTCCAAGGCATCACCGATGATGGTGGCAAATAGCGAGGAATGATTGAGCAGGTTGATATTCTCCTGGACCTTGCCCTGGAGAGCAAGGAGTTTCTCCCTATTGAGAGACTTCCTCTTGAATTTTTTCTCAGCCTTTGCTTTGCGTGACGCCTCACAGCCATCATCGGAGTGGTGCATCTCCTTAGGAAGCTTTGAGCCCTTCGACTTTTTGTTACTCATGGAGTTGTTGGCTATGACAGGAGCAGGATCATCTGCAACCAAGGGTTTCTTCCCTTTGTCAACCGCAATAGTGGCCATCTCAAGAAAAAACCAGAAATTTTTGTTAGAAACACTTGCACATGAAAGTATGAATAGAGAGAAGAGAAGTGTGGAGGTGTGGAGAAATTGCACACACCAACCACACCTTATATAGCGAGAAATCACCAGAAGAAGGAGGGAATTAGAGCAAGGAAGATCACAGACCCGTAATCGAGAACGCAAGATGGCTATAGACGCTATGACAGGAAATAGCCCCAAACCAATTTCAGCAACCACAGAGAGAACATCGCCAATCGAAAACCCCCAAGACAAGCCCCCAATGGAGTCCGTACACCCGAAGCAAAGCCATTGAGGAGGCCGATTTGACCTCACAAGAACAATCATCGCGCTTGAGCATGCAGATTCACCCTCAGCACTCCAGATTTCACACGGGGTTGGATTAAGGTTAATCCCGCACGAAAACTCTTGATTTGAAGTGGTACTTTGATCCAATTGGAACCCGCCATCACAGAGCCTTGTCTGGCAACCGGTTGCGGGATGAAGACGAAGTATAGGGCCATCATTGGGTGTGCAAGAGAGGCCGATCAGAATGAGGGCGACGATGAATAGGGAATAGCCTAGGGTTTCAGGCTGTTCGATTTGCTTCGAGAAAGGGTTCTCCGGTTTGGGAGGCAAAGGGGTTTTTTTTCCAGCGCGTGAGGCGCGTTCTACACAAAGGCGGAATGCCATGAATCCCTTTTATTTAAATAGCCTTCTAGATTCTATCTAAAATAAAAGATATATCTATTTTCCTAAAATAATAGAATACTAACTAAAATATTAAAACACTAAATAATAGATATAGATAGAGTTTCCTTAACATCCTTCAGATTCAAAATCCGTCACGCCCCCTGGAATTGACGACGGGCCTTCCGATCTGCTAACAAGTATGGCCTTAGGGCCTGACCCTAAGTCTCCAACACTCGGCGTGTTGGCTCGTCTCCCCATGTAGCATACCAAGCTGGCGAGTTTGTCAGCGATCAGTTTGGCTTGACTCCGAGTCACTGGTCCGACTGGTAAGGCGGGTGCTTCGGGTGCTCCTACATCATCCTCCCCTACTCGGGAAGGATTCGACCTCGAATCCGCTCCGTCTTCTCCCCTCGAATAGGGGCTTAAGTCAGCGACATTGAATGTCGAGCTGACTCCATAGTCGTCGGGAAGCTCAAGCTGATAAGCATTGTCGCCCACATTCTTCAAAACCTTGAAAGGTCCATCACCACGAGGCGATAATTTAGACTTCCGCTGATCCGGGAAGCGGTCCTTCCTTAGGTACACCCATACGAGGTCTCCTTCCTCAAAGATCACCTTCTTACGCCCTTTGTTCTTGGTAGCCGCATGCTAGTGGCATTTCCATCGAGGCATTGCTTGGCCCTCTCATGGAGCTCCTTAATGAACTCAATCTGCTTACCTGCTTTAAAGCTTTCTTTTTTCTCTCATAGGATATGGAGTAAGATCAAAAGGGGTTAGCGGATTAAGACCATAAACACATTCAAAAGGAGTATTCCCAGTTGAGGAATGCAAAGTCCTATTATATGAAAATTCTACATGTGGCAATGCATCTTCCCAAGACTTCAAATTCTTCTTAATGACAGCTCTAAGAATGGTGCCTAGGGTATGATTAGTAACCTCCGTTCGGCCATCTGTTTGGGGATGACTAGAAGTAGAAAATAGAAACTTAGTACCTAGGTTAGCCCAAAGAGTCCTCCAAAAGTGGCTTAAAAACTTAGTATCCCTATCACTCACAATAGTCTTTGGCAAACCATGCAACCTAACGACTTCACGAAAGAAAAGACTAGCAACATTAGAAGCGTCATCGGGTTTATGGCAAGCAATAAAATGAGCCATCTTAGAGAATCTGTCTACAACCACAAATATCGAATCTCTCCCCTTCTTAGTCCTTGTCAAACCTACTATAAAATCCATGCTAATATCTTCCCAAGGAGCACTAGGAATCGGCAAAGGGGTATATCAACCATGTGGCTTCAACTTAGACTTGACCCTCAAACAATCTAAGCACCTTTTCACAAAATTTTTGACATCCTTAAGCATGTAAGGCCAATAGAAGTGACTATGTAATGTATGATAGGTTTTATCCCTCCCAAAATGTCCCATTAAACCACCTCTATGGCTTTCCTCCACAAGAAGTAACCTCAAAGAACATCTAGGAATGCAAACCTTATCAACCCGAAATAAAAATCCATCAAACAAATAATACTTATCTAATGAACCTTTCGATTTACAAGTCCTATAGGTCTCCCCAAAATCAATGTCATTTACATATAGATCCTTAATATAGACAAAGCCTAAAACCCGAGAATCTAATGTAGTCAACAAGCTATGGCACCTAGATAAAGCATCGGCCACTACATTTTCCTTTCCCTTCTTATATTGAATCACATATGTGAAGGTTTCTATAAATTAAATTCCATCCACCTACCATGCCTACGATCCAACTTATCTTGACTCCTAAAGTACCTCAAGGACTCATGATCAGTTCTAAGCACAAATTCTCTAGGCCAAAGGTAGTGAGACCATGTCTTAAGAACTCTAAACAAAGCATACAACTCCTTATCATAAGTAGAGTAATTAAGACAAGCACCCTTCAACTTTTCAGAAAAGAAGGCAATAGGCTTACCTTCTTTCATGAGAACTCTTACAATTCCAATTCCGCTTGCATCGCACTCAACTTTAAAAGGTTGGTTGAAATCCGGCAAGACCAACAGTGGAGCATGCGTCAGCTTGGCCTTAAGGGTGGTAAAGGCCTTCTCTTGGGGTGCTCCCCAAATGAAGTGTTGACCCTTCTTGGTCAACTCCGTCAATGGCGCGTCGATGGTGCTGAAATCCTTGACGAACCGCCGATAGAATGTCGCCAAGCCATGGAAACTCCTCACCTCGCCAACACTTGTAGGTGTCGGCCACTCCTGGATGGCCTTAATCTTCCCTTGGTCGACTTGAAGCCCTTTTGAACTAACTACAAAACCAAGGAAAGTGACACTATCAGAACAAAACTCACATTTCTTCAAATTAATAAACAAGTGCTCAACACGAAGAGTTGAGAGAATTTCCGTCAAGTGAGTTTCATGATCTTCTAGGGATTTGCTGTAAATAAGAATATCATCAAAATATGCAACAACAAATTTCCCAATTAGCTTTCTAAGAACATGGTTAATTAATCTCATAAAAGTACTAGGCGCATTAGTCAAACCAAAAGGCATAACTAACCATTCATATAAACCATGTTTACTCTTAAAAGCTGTTTTCCACTCATCCCCTCTCTCATCCGAATTTGATGGTAACCACTTCTCAAATCAATTTTAGAAAATAAAGCAGCACCATATAATTCATCAAGCATATCATCTAGCCTAGGGATGGGGTGCCTATACTTCACAGTGATATTGTTAATAGCCCTACAATCAACACACATTCTCCAAGATCCATCTTTCTTAGGGACTAATAACACAGGTACCGAACATGGACTCAAGCTCTCCTTAATATATCCCTTATCCAATAGTTCCTGAACTTGGGATTCTATTTCCTTATCTTTTTGAGGATTGGTCCTATAGGCAGGGCATTTAGGCAAAGAGGAACCAGGCATAAAATCAATTTGATGCTGAATACTCCTAAGAGGTGGTAATCCTATAGGCATTTCATCAGGAGTGATATCCTTGAATTCCTCTAACAAATCCTTAATTCGTGGAGGTGATTGTTCCTTAACATCATCAGAAAGCAAGCATAGATCTTTACACAAAAGCGTAAGAGTGTAATCGGAAGTTATTACCTCGGAGTGCAGTTCAGTTTTTGACATCAGTAAACTTACTGTAGTTGTCTCAGGACCTTCTGACATCAGTGTTTCTACAGCAGCCGATGTCGTAGCCTTCTCAGACATCAGTTTTCCTGATGCCTCCGCCTCCCTCTTCTTCCTAGCTTTCTCCAGCTCATCTGCAACTTGCGAAGGCGTCATGGGTCTAAAGATGATTTTCTTTCCCTTAAAATCAAAGGAGTAACGATTAGTAAACCCATCATGAATAACCTTGTGATCATATTGCCAAGGGCGGCCTACTAGAATATGACTAGCCGTCATAGGAACTACATCACAAAGAATGGTATCATCATATAAGCCCAAGGAAACATGCACATTAACTTGTCTATCAACCTTAACATCACCACTTTCATTAATCCATTGCAATTTGTAAGGTCTAGCCTTTAGGGTGACACAACGTAGTCAGTTTCAATTTAGACACCATTTCAGTACTAGCAAGATTGCAACAACTACCACCATCAATAATAACCCGACAAACCTTGCCCTGAACACAAAATTGAGTATGGAAAAGAGTTTCACGCTGATTATCATCATAAACAATAGACTTAGAATGTAAAACTCTCCTAACAAGTAAGAAATCTCCTTGTTCATAATCAAACTCAACTAGATCAGATTCAGGCAAGTTATCAGTTTCAACTTCAGGTTCATCGTTATCAGATTCAGATTCATATTGACCTAAGTGATTTACAACCAAAACACGTTGATTATGACAATCCCTAGCCATATGACCTCTACCATGACATTTATAACAAACAATATCCAAAATCCTAGCATTAGGGCTAGGAGTACTTCCCTTTGAAGAATCGGGTTTACCCAATGGGGTTGCTGGCAACGATGGAATCGGTGGTACCGGGCCCCTGGCACCCGTCGCATGTGTGACAACACCCGTCGCAGGCGCGACTGGTGTCTTCTGGCCCCGGTTCGCTGTGGCTTGCTGCTCCCTGCCGGGGTTTCGCCAATTTTGGCCTTGGCCTGTCCGGGTGGATGTCGATTGGAATCGCATCTTTCTTTCCATCTTTACTGCCAGGTGAAGTAGCTGCATCATGGTCTTGCAGGAATAGCATTCGATCTCACGAGCCAAGGGAGGGTTGAGAATTACCAAGTATCGCGACATGGTGTCCTCCTCTGCCTCCCGGTTGTCACACTTAGCCATGGCTGCGTGCATGGTAGTGTAGACCTCTTCTGCGCTCATGGAACCTTGACGGAGAGTATTCAGGCGATGTTTCAGATCCCGGATGTAGTTCGGGGGCACAAACCGGGCTCTCAGCATAACCTTCATGTGTGCCTAAGTGGACACGGGTGCTGTTGTAGGAGGAAATCGAGACTTGCAATTAAAATATAAATAAATCAAAGCAAACCAGATTCCGGCCCGTGCAAATAATTACAAGACCTCCTCCTGATGTAGCAGTGGGAAGTCAGGATCGATCCTCGAGGAAGCACGTCAGCGGATCTCAGGTAGCAGCAAATCTCACGACAGAAGTCGACCACAGATGCCCAATCTCGAGTAAAGTTACTCGACAGAAGATCGGACAAGTCGCAACAAGCAGCAGCAGCTCCCGGGTTTTACTCGATATCAAGTAAATCTCCTCGATGTCGAGGAAAACTTTCGTCGATCTCGGGTTCCTGCAGTTCAGAAGCTACGGCGATCTCGTCGATCGAAAGTCAGTAGTTGATGTTGACCAGTTTTGGTCGATATCGAGGAAAACAGAAAACTTTAAAACGAAAGAAAATAAAGAACAAGACTTTGCGAAACTCGAAATAAACTATGTTAAAGAAAAATTCCAAGATTGGGGTTTGCAACAACGATAACCAAACATGCATAAGGCAAGATAAAGAAATAATCATGCAATCGCATCGAAGAACCAAGCTTTCGCCTTTTCCAACAATTAGACAACTCTTTCAAGAAACCCTAATTGTATCTACTGATTTTATGTTTACAATCCAAGTTGTTAGCATGGATCTCCACTGAATGGGTAATAAACACATAACAAGTAGTAGATGCTCAAAACACGACAAAGAACAGATCTTTACCACAAACTTGCGTGGCTATCGTCGGGCTCGCCCCAACCCTAGAAGTGGGTGGACTACTCGCGCCTCATCGCAATCGCGGACATTGATTTAAAAGAAATAACTTGCATAAACTAAATTCAAAGTCTTTACAATCCCGGCCCTCCAACTTTCGTTGAACGCCAAAACCCTAAAACCTTTGAACTCCTAAACTTCTCTGTGGAACTACTTCTCTCGCTTCTGAATTGAATTAATAAAAACTCAGCCCCATGGGCTTTATTTATAGGCTTCCAATCCTTGCTAATTGATAGGGTCTAATTTAGTCATGATTTAAGTAGAGTTTTGCATATTATTTTAGAGCATTTTTACATATTTTATAGTTAATTTATATTATTTGATTTTCGGAGTCTACACTAGTATTTTTATATATTTCAGATATTTTGAAGGAAATTTGGAGGAGTTCACATTGAACAAATTATAAACAAGATACAAGATGGGCCGAGTTACGAATTAATGATGCATGAGCCGATGAATTCATACGGGAAGAGGCGGCGAAGGAGGCATGGCTCCAGTGCTCTGCTGCCTTACCATATATATATATATATATATATAATTTAGATAGACTTTCATATATTGATATTTATATTATTTATAGATTAGATAGATTAGGATATTTGGTCTTTATATATATTCATACATTCCTATGGCGGCTACCAATTTGATATATATAGATTCATACGGCTTATGCCGTGAGAGAGAACCCGTAGCCGACTAACACTTTCAACCCTAAATCTTTATTATGTTTTGTCTTATTTTTATGGAGGGATAAACTCTCCCGTTTCGTCTATGGATTGAAGCTTTGATTCGATAAGGTTGTGAGATTTCTATTCTTGTTCTATTCCTATTGATTCGTATTGATTCTTTTGCGAATATTGTTGATTTCTTCTAGTCCGCGCAACTAGTTGAGATTATTGCTAGGATTTTGTAGATTCCTCGTAGCGAACCTTAATCCATGGTAGCAATCATGCCTTTTTAGGACTCGTAGGACTAAACTGGTGTGTAGAGAATCAATTACATGTTGAATGCTGACTCGTAGCATGGTGTTGCATGTATCCTGGTTAATCCTTAATCTTAATGCTACTATTAGGTTGAATCTTGACCGTGTTAGGGTTATCTAATTAGTAAGGGTTACTAGGACTCGTAGGACTAGTAATTTACACAAGATCAGGACAGGAACAATAATAGGATGAAAAGAGAACTTGAAGAAGAATCAATGATCAACTAGTCAAACTAAAGTGGATATTTGTAGATGAAACTCTATTCTTAATTGTTATCTCCATTAATTTGTTTATAGTTTAGTTTATTTTCTTTCTAATTTCACCACTCAAAAACCCCCCTTTTCTATAAATTGGTAAATAAACTCAACTTAGGAATAATTTGATTCTCTGTGGGATCGACTCGTGCTTACCACACTACATTAGTTAGGTAGGTTCGAATTTATTTTGATACGGTTAACGCGACAAAAAACCGTGCATCACTAATCAAGGAAGGAAATATCTATCTAATATCTAAAGATAAAACTCTAATAAAAGGAACATTTATCTTGAAAGGAAATATATCTAAAATATCTAAATATCCTCATGTGGTGGATAAATCCTCTCTCCATCGATAGATCTTGATAAAACTTGATAGATTCGGACTTGCTTCACATCCAAGTAATCCAGCTCGATTCGAACAGGCCAAACAGCGTCGCGGCCCAGGACTTTTTGCTCGATATTGAGGAATTTCCTCGACATCGAGGAACATTGTCGTCGACTGGGCTTCACTGGGCTTCCTCGAGTAACTTCTTCCCGGAGCTGGCTCGGACATGTGCTGCTGGTTTTACTCGACATCGAGTAATTTCGTCGACATCGAGTAATAATGTTGCTCGGTATGTCTTCTCTTCGGCTTCTCGATCAGGTGTTGCTTCATCGAGTCCAGGTGTGTGGCTTCAAGTCTTGGTCGATATCGAGTAATTTACTCGATATCGAGTAAGGTTCTGAACTCGAGTTGGCTTTGTTTCTCAGCTTCTCGATATGGCTTCTCCTCGACCAGGCTTTGCTCGGACTTCTTTGGTCGATGTCGAGGAAAGGTACTCGATATCGAGTAAAGCTCAACTTCCGTCTTTGCTTCTTTGTTTTGTCCCGAAATGGCTCCAAATTCTGTAATATTAAACCAAAACTTATGTAGACCTCTATTTCTTGCAAATAAGCATATATTACATAAATTCAACATATTCCTAGCCCGAAATATGCAAAGTATATAGAACATGGAGCTAAAATGTGCATTTCAACATGGCTATTTTAGTGGACATCAAATCACCCCATACTTAAGCTAGCTTGTCCCCAAGCAATAACTTGGATGGTCATTCAGGGGAAGAATTTAAACTCTCAACATCATAGATTCATTCTTATATAACCCTGCAATCAATTACCATCATCGAAAAGGTACTTGTGTCACAAATCCATGCTGGTGCAAATAAAAAGCAACATCTACTCATAAAAGGAGGGTTATGTAAACCATTCATATGTGACAAAGCATTAATAATCAAGAGGACTTTAATTTAAGCTCAATAGGGAGTAGATTTGGTAAAAGACTAAAGGTGGGCAATTTTTGGCAATGTGGTGCTAATGATCCGGGGAAATGGAGTACTTTCCAAACTGAATTTCCACATTCATTCTTCACAAGATTCATCGCCTTTCACATTGCTTTTATCAATAATAATGCTTTTACCTCTCTAACCTTAGCGCTGCCTTCTCGCGAGTCGCAAACATGGGTGTCATGAATGGCCCTGGATACTTAGGGTCGATCTTCCTTTATCTCCTGAGGTGATCGGATTTTCTTTCACTCATTAAATTTTCCATATTTTCCAAATTATTCCTTCCAAACTCCAATAACGATAACAACAACACAAACACCATGTAATATCTCCATAATGTAACATCATTCTCAACATAATCCCCGGATAGGTAAAGAGTGGCAATATTTAGAAAATGTGGAGCAATAATTGAAATAAGGCATAATATGGCTTTTGTGATACATAAGCATAGGTATGGCTAGGATTATAAACATATGAGCATTATATGGAAATCTAAAGTCCTCCATCATCTTATCATTCAACATTTCAAAAGCAACATCAAATTTTACCTGGTTTTCAAGAAAATATGCACCTCATTGTGACTTCCCTTTACTAGGCAATTTCATGCTATATCTCTAATGAATCCAATTTTGCATCGTCGAGTTCAATATAACTTCCATGACACTATTTCTTTGAACAATTTACAAGCAATGAGAGATGTCTTATAGAACTTTGAGTGTAGCCTTATGCACAAAAATTTAAAATTTTACTCCAAATTCACCATGTAAAAAAACAATAATAAAACATATAATAATGCTAATGAGCTCTTCCCCCACCCCATACTTAAAATATACAGTGTCCCCACTGTATAAAATCAATATAAAACAAAGGTAAAGGAAGGAACTCACCGAATAATGTGTCGAGGAAGGCAAAACAGGGCATGTCGAGGAAACTTTTTTGGTCGACATCGAGGAATTTGGTCGATGTCGAGGAAGGTGGCAGCGTCGAGTGGAATGCTGAAGTCGAGGAAGCTTCTGACTTGGTCGACGTCGAGTTGGCCTACTCGATGTCGAGTAGATTTCTGCTGCTCCTCTTGGTCGATTTCGGCTTGGCCTTCGTCGATTTCGACTAACTTTCAGGGACTTCTTTATCCACCCTTCGCAATCCTTCTATACTTGCCTGACCTAAAAGTGTTAGATTTCACACGAAGACAAGACTTTCCACATGAAGTATTTAAAACTAAAAACAAAAACAAAACCAAAACCAAAAAGTTTCAAAGTCCCAAAATTCAAAAAGTTTTATGTACATGCTCTAGATTTTAGAGTCGCTAGGCCGACTTCTCCGCTCGTGCTTAAGGACCGTCAATGTGGGGCCCTGCTTGTGCTTGGCCCTTCTCTTGGATCATCTAGGTCCTGATTGTAGTATGCAAGCTTAGCTGATATGTGGTCGCTTACATAAGATCCCTTTTCTCCCTTCCTTTTCTTTCCAGCTCTCATCCTTTGCAGATTTCCTCGCCATGGGGCCTTACTTCCCCTTAAATTATTTATAAATTTCTTAATGACTGAGGAGGAGTAGAACTCATACCTGAACTTACCTTTTCGGGCCCAAAACAGAAATCTTTGGGCTTAGGGTTGGTCGATGTCGAGCAATACTGGTCGACATCGAGTACAGGGACCCCATACTTAGGCTCTTGGCAAGTCTGGTGCGCAGCAGAGGAAGTCGACGTCGAGGAATTTTGGTCGACATCGAGCAGATTGGTCGATGTCGAGGAACTTTTGTCCATGTCGAGCAGATTTTTGGTGCCTTCCTCCGTTGTTTGCTTGATCCCATGGTTGCTGATGCTTTTCATCTCCAGCCATGAAATTTCCTCCTTTGTAGGGCCAAAGGAGAAATCTAAGACCTCGTCGCCTATTGTAAAGGTGAGCAATCGCTGTTTGACACTAATCTTGGCATCTGCAGTAGCTAAGAATGGTCTACCAAGAATAATAGGGCTAGTAGGATCTTCAGCACAATCTATAATCAGGAAATCTGCGGGAATAAAGAACTTACCAACCTGGACAGGGACATTCTCAACCATATCTGTAGGGATGACCACTGTATTGTTTGCCATGTATAGCTTGGCATCCACAGGCTCTATAGACTCTATCTTTACCTTTCGCCAGATTGATAAGGGCATGATACTCACGGTTGCTCCTAAATCACACAAGGACTCATATTTATACTGTCCAAATCCCACAGTAACAGAAAACTTACCAGGGTCAGGTCTCTTCTCAGGGAAGTGGATCACTTTGCATTCGCTGGCGATTTCTGAGAGTGATCGCTTGTTGCTAAGGATTTCCTTGATGAATTTGACATATGCAGGCATCTCTTGAAGAGCTTCTGTAAAAGGAATTGAGACATTCAGTTCTTAAAGCATATTAACAAAACGTTTAAACCTACTTGCAGTGGGATCCTTTAGCGCCTTGGAAGGGAAACGCAATGTCTTTTTCTGCTTCGGAGCCAGACCAGATGTCGGAAGTGTTGCAGAGTCCTCCACATCGACAAGCTTCTTCTTGACATCGACAAGGTTCTCGTCGATATCGAGTACTGTTGTCGATTTTGAGTTGCTGGGCTGTGCAGACGAGTCTGGGCTTGGAATCTCCTCGACATCGAGTTGGGTTTTGTCGATATCGACCAAATTTTAGTCGATATCGAGTTGTTTTTGCTCGTTGTCGAGTTGCTTCTCTGCTTTGTCCTGCTGCTTTTCGAACTCTGGCTCGCGTAGTTGATGCCCGCTCCTGAGCTTTATAGCTGCGACATGTCCCGTCTTCCCCTTAGGATTTGGTTCTGTTTGCCCAGGGAGTTTCCCGGTTGGTCGTGGAATCTGCGCCGCGAATTGACCCATCTGGGTCTCTATGTTCCTCTTCCAGATATCCAGCTCTCCAAATCTTGTATTCATGTTATGGAGCTGATTATTGATGGCGCTTGTAGACTGCTGCTGTTGTGCTTGATTTCGGCGCATCTCATCAAGGATCATCTGTAGATCATCCTTCCGTTGATCTCTTTATGGATGTCCTGGAGCTCTGTATGGTGGGGGGTTCCTAGGGGCACCTTGGTTCCATTGTGGTTGCTGGAACCTTTGGTCCCCCATATAGCGATTGGGACCCCCTGCGTAAGCTACCTCTTCCTGGTTCTCTGCCATCATGACTTGCTCTGTGTGTGGGCACTCAGTAGTGGTGTGCCGCTGTGATCCGCATTCGATGCAGGGCTGGTTGACAGAGAGATACTTGACTTGCTTGAGGAGCTTGCGATTCTGATCTCTGTAGTACTGCTCCCTGACATCTGGGTCAATCTTCTTAGAAGGCTCATAGAGAGGCATGGATGGGGCTGGCCTGGCGTAGGCATTCTCATCATAGTTTGTAGAAGCTCCATACTTGTTATCGTAGTTGGTCAGCTTGTCTAGTATACCCCATGCGTCTGCTGGTGGCATCGTCAGATACTCATATCGAGTATACTGATTGATCCTATCCTTAGTGGTCTGGTCAAGAGAATTGAAGAAGATCTCCTGAATGACATAGGGTGGCTGTCCATGTGTAGGGCAGGATTGCAGTAGGTCCTTATATCGTTCCCATGCTTTTGCCAGCGGCTCCCCAGGCTTCTGTTTGAAAGCTGTAATCTTCTGGCGGAGGAGTGCTGTCTTGGCAGGAGGAAAGAATTTGTTGAGAAATTCCTGCTCTACTTGAGCCCATGTTGTGAGGGATCGTGGTTTCAGTCCTTCAAGCCACTTTAATGCAGGACCGGCGAGAGACCAACGAAAAGCCTTCATCTTGACATATTCTAGAGTAGTACCTTCAGCAAGAGTACGACACATGTCAGAAAAATTGGTAATATGTTCAAGAGGGCATTCATTAAATCTTCCATGAAAAGCATTATTTTTAAGTTCAATAAGGAAGTGAGTGCGAATTTCAAAATTATTTTGAGGGATTAGAATGGCAGATTCAGGCACGACGAGAGTCGGGTGCATGTAATCCTCTACTGTGGTAGGGTATTGGGAAAGCTCAGCCTCTGCTTGCCTCCTTCGCTTAGCTTCCTGTTACCTGCCTGCTCTCTCAGTGGTGAGAGTAGTATCTTTGGCGGCTATTTCCCTCTGAAGCCTCTCAATCAGTTGTTCTTGTGTTTCCGTGGCCGCCATGGCTCTTTTTAATTTAGCATGGATGCGTATAAGGCGTTTCGGTTCGTCTAAGGCGTCAAACTCAGGTGGTTGACCAGAACGACGCATACACCTGCAAATTAACTCAAGGCAAACGTGAGATTTAACTACCTAAGGCACGAATGATTGCTTCCCCGGCAACGACGCCAATTTGTTGTAGGAGGAAATCGAGACTTGCAATTAAAATATAAATAAATCAAAGCAAACCAGATTCTGTCCCGTGCAAATAATTACAAGACCTCCTCCTGATGTAGCAGTGGGAAGTCAGGATCGATCCTCGAGGAAGCACGTCAGCGGATCTCAGGTAGCAGCAAATCTCACGGCAGAAGTCGACCACAGATGCCCGATCTCGAGTAAAGTTACTCGACAGAAGATCGGACAAGTCGCAACAAGCAGCAGCAGCTCCCGGGTTTTACTCGATATCGAGTAAATCTCCTCGATGTCAAGGAAAACTTTCGTCGATCTCGGGTTCCTGCAGTTCAGAAGCTACGGTGATCTCGTCGATCGAAAGTCAGTAGTTGATGTCGACCAGTTTTGGTCAATATCGAGGAAAACAGAAAACTTTAAAACGAAAGAAAATAAAGAACAAGACTTTGCGAAACTCGAAATAAACTATGTTAAAGAAAACTTCCAAGATTGGGGTTTGCAACAACGATAACCAAACATGCATAAGGCAAGATAAAGAAATAATCATGCAATCGCATTGAAGGACCAAGCTTTCACCTTTTTCAACAATTAGACAACTCTTTCAAGAAACCCTAATTGTATCTACTGATTTTATGTTTACAATCCAAGCTGTTAGCACGAATCTCCATTGAATGGGTAATAAACACATAACAAGCAGTAGATGCTCAAAACACGACAAAGAACGAATCTTTACCTCAAACTTGCGTGGCTATCGCCGGGCTCGCCCCAACCCTAGAAGTGGGTGGACTACTCGCGCCTCATCGCAATCGCAGACATTGATTTAAAAGAAATAACTTGCATAAACTAAATTCAAAGTATTTACAATCCCGGCCCTCCGACTTTCGTTGAACGCCAAAACCCTAAAACCTTTGAACTCCTAAACTTCTCTGTGGAACTACTTCTCTCGCTTCTGAATTGAATGAATAAAAACTCAGCCCCATGGGCTTTATTTATAGGCTTCCAATCCTTGCTAATCAAGGAAGGAAATATCTATCTAATATCTAAAGATAAAACTTTAATAAAAAGAACATTTATCTTGAAAGGAAATATATCTAAAATATCTAAATATCCTCATGTGGTGGATAAATCATCTCTCCATCGATAGATCTTGATAAAACTTGATAGATTCGGACTTGCTTCACATCCAAGTAATCCAGCTCGATTCGAACATGCCCAACAGCGTCGCGGCCCAGGAACTTTTTGCTCGATATCGAGGAATTTCCTCGACATCGAGGAACATTGTCGTCGACTGGGCTTCACTGGGCTTCCTCGAGTAACTTCTTCCCGGAGCTGGCTCGGACATGTGCTGCTGGTTTTACTCGACATCGAGTATTTTCGTCGATATCGAGTAATAATGTTGCTCGGTATGTCTTCTCTTCGGCTTCTCGATCAGGTGTTGCTTCCTCGAGTCCAGGTGTGGCTTCAAGTCTTGGTCGATATCGAGTAATTTACTCGATATCGAGTAAGGTTCGAAACTCGATTTGGCTTTGTTTCTCAGCTTCTCGATATGGCTTCTCCTCGACCAGGCTTTGCTCGGACTTCTTTGGTCGATATCGAGGAAAGGTACTCGATATCGAGTAAAGCTCAGCTTCCGTCTTTGCTTCTTTGTTTTGTCCCGGAATGGCTCCAAATTCTGTAATATTAAACCAAAACTTATGTACACCTTTATTTCTTGCAAATAAGCATATATTACATAAATTCAACATATTCCCAGCCCGAAATATGCAAAGTATTTAGAACATGGAGCTAAAATTTGCATTTCAACATGGCCATTTTAGTGGACATCAGATGCCTCCAAAGTCCTTCTCCTGTCTCTTACTAAATTGTTCCACCAAGTTAGCGCAAAACCAGAAAATTCTAAAACAGCTAAATGAACCCTTTTCTCCTCAGCGAAGTTATGTCAGTCCCAAATGTGTTCAATCTTAGCTTCCCATTCTAAATATGCATCAACATCACTAGCTCCAGTAAAAGAAGGAATCTTTAGCTTTATCCGACCAATACCGTCTTGTTCGGGTTCCCTAGCATGCCTATGTTGGTAATTGTCCTCTCTCCCGGCATCCTCAAACTCATCGTTGATGATGAGTTGTTGTTGTCGACCTCCCCTTTGGTCCAGGTTACCCCCGTTGGGTGGAGGGTTAATCACCTCTCGATCATTCGGAGGGTGCTGAATCCGCAGTCCTGTCGCCAAGTGGGCTTCAATCCGCTGATTAGTTTGTAGCAACTGGGTCATGGTAGCATTTATAGCTGCCAGAGTTGCAGCGAGACCCTCCTGGGGTATCTCTTGGTCATTTGCCGGAGTGTTAGACATCACAGCAGAAAACAAACAAGCAAACGCGTTAAGGTTAGTGAAAAACTGAAAAACTCCTCGCAAGTGTTTCACTCTCCACTCAATTTGTGGCGTCTGTGATCTCAATCTGTCTCGTGAGAATCTGTTCTTCAAACAGAGATTAGAAACCCAAGAGAATTTAGAAAAAGACTCAAAAGAAAGAAAAGGTTGGGGCTTTAGGGTAGGTAAGACTCAGAGTGGTAGCCTGAGACAATCCCACCAACGCTAACGTACCAATGCCTATGATCTGCAAATGGTTGCAAATTCTGATCTTTTAGCTTTCTAGTGCGGGCCTTTTATTTCAGGACTGTTTTTTCCAACGCACTTTTAATCGCGGGCCTTTATAACAGGACTAATTTTTCTGACACGATTTTTTTTTTCTACAACAATGCCGAAAAGATTTTTTTTTTGCAAAAGAAAATAACAAGCTTTTAGGGTTTCGCTGGCAGAATTGCGAAAACAGTTCAACATGCGCAACCAAAAGCAGACACAAACACAACACAGAAGCACTAGCGAGAATTGTTCAGAACGTACCGGAAAGGTTGACACGAGTCAAAGTCGGACCCTAGCTCTGATGCCACTTGATGTGGGGTTGTCCGATCGTTCCAACAAAGGCTCCCGAAAACAAACACAAACAGAAGATAAGACGTCAGTTTGATAATTCGGACTGATGATAGAAGACTCAAAGACATCAGTTTTCAGACAAAAACTGATGTTAAAAATACGACAGATTCAACGAAAGTAAAGATATGGGGTTCAAAGACAATCAGTTGGCCGGAATACTTATACCTAAGAGATTAAACCACTCGTCGGCACAAGTCCCTGAGCAAAAGACCTCCTTCTACAACTTGATTCAAGCCCATCATGGATCAAGAGGACATGGACTTTCTCCTTGGATCACCTACTCCGCGAGACAGATAACCAGAGAGACAAATCGACACAAACGGATTGAAATCGCAATCGTACGAGCAAGAATGCAAGAGGAACTTGTCTTAGGGTTTGAGCAAAAGCTTCTGAATAATATTGAACGTGCCTTTCAATGACAAAGAGTTCTCCTTTAAATAACCTTCTAGATTCTATCTAAAAGAAAAAATATATCTATTTTCCTAAAATAATAGAATACTAAATAAAATATTAAAACACTAAATAATAGATATAGATAGAGTTTCCTTAACATCATTCAGATTCAAAATCCGTCACGCCCCATTGGAATCGATGGCGGGCCTTCCGATCCGCTAACAAGTATGGCCTTAGGGCCTGACCCTAAGTCTCCAATACTTGGCGTGTTGGCTCGTCTCCCCATATAACATACCAAGCTGGCGAGTTTGTCAGCGATCAGTTTGGCTTGACTCCGAGTCACTGGTCCGGCTGGTAAGACGGGTGCTTCGGGTGCTCCTGCATCATCATGTCCGAAGATAAATTTATCGCGGGTATTTATTCCACACCGTCCACCAGTTAAATGCCAAGTCGGTCTTCTCCCTACTAGAAAGTGCTTGGCCAAGGTAGACCATTACTTGGCTAAAGTTTCTGGATGTAGAGATGATTTTGTTAATGTGAGACAAATGGCGTGGATGTAAGTTTTGGGCAAACTGGCTAAATCTACACTAAAAAAATAGATGGAACGCATCCTCATTATGGTGGTTGCACATTGAGCAGTAAGAGGGAACTGCTAAACCACGCTTTGCAAGCCTAGATGCTGTTGGTAGGACGTTGTGGCTTAATTTCCACATAAAGTTCTTTATTTTGGGAGGGATGTTAGTATTCCATATCCATGCATTTTCGTCTATAGGGTCAGAAGTGGAATGGGTACACAGATTGTATGCGTTAGAAGTGGTAAACCAACCTTTCTTCTCCGGCCACCAAACAGCCGATCTTCGTTCGCATGAATCAGAAGTGGGATGTTAGAAATCTGTTCGACAATTGCTTGGTCTAGGACTAATTGTAACTTGTCGGTATTCCTTTTTTTGTTGGTGATATATTCCTTGACTTTCTCATTCAGGTCTACTCTATCGGGGCAAATATAATGTTGTAGCATATTTAAATTAGTTGCACATTTATCTTTCCAGAAATTGATAGTCCTTCCATTACCAACCAGCCAAGCTAGACCAGTTTTGAATTCCGAGATTAGAGAGCGTAGTTTGAACCATTTACATTTTTGGATGGGATTATGAGATATTGGATGGGATTATGAGATATTTGGATGAGAAGTGAAATAAAATGAATCAAGGAGACGAGATTTTATAGGCGTTTTGGGTCGAGCTAGTCGTTGCTTGCTACATTTACAATTTTTTTTTAAAAATTGATATGTAGGGCCCACTTCCAACGATATATTTTTAAAAAATGGGTCGACCCGCATGGTTGGCGGGTTCCTAAACACTGGACCGTAACCCTAACTCGTAACCCGCCTTGACCCTTTAATCTGAGGACTCGCATCCGCCAGGTCTGTGACCTATATGACCCGTTGGGCCACGGGTTGGCCCATGACCCGTGGCCACATCTAGATTTAATAGGCCGTGGTTACATAGAACTCCACACGGTGTTCGTATGTCTCCCGCTTTGACCTCAACGGCAGCAGCGAACCATCGCACAAATAACGCCCTCCAGTGATTGTCTGTCTCGGAAAAGAACGACTCCTTCCTTCGGGCGGCGATCGCCGCAAACCCCCACACGGACTTCTCGATCGGGAGGAGGACGCTGATGATGAATGCCAACCCACCCCGGGTGTTGCCAATCGCCCAGTGCTTGTAGTCATAGTTGTCCCAGCCCATCGTAATCATACAGATCTCGAGGAAATTAATTCAGAGACCACTTTGATTTTATCTTCTAGAGCCACGTTCGAGAGCGAATTGGGAGGTAGAAGGCGACGACGAAGTGGATGAGGTACATGGTTTAGGGCAATGGAGCAAAGGTTGAGGATTTGGATGTCAAAGGCGGTGAGCCAAACGATGACATATACAAGGATGGTTTAGATGGGATCGGCACGAATGGTGTAGATAGTGGCGAACTCAGAAATATTTCAGAGGGGGGGGGGGGCACAATTATACATGTACGATATAGTTTTGGATTAAATTGATATAAAGAATTACATATAATATGATAATAAATGGTGTTATTTTAAGATAAAATGTCATCGTTTTATGATAAGACACTATCATTTTTTTTTCGCGCTTAAAATTAAAAGAAATATAAATATAAAAATTAAATATCCGAAAAACATTTAACTAAATAAGTATAGAAAACGCAATATAATAAACATTAAGTTAAGATTATGATTGTTATATGAGCTAAGTAGCTAGAGCTTAGCTTGACTTTTGCTCGATAAAGCTAGGCTCGAGCATCATTTACAAAATGAGTTGATTGCGAGCACATTTTTATGCTTGATTCAAGGCTCGACTCAACTCGATTGAAACTCAAATGGCACGAAATTTGTGATATTTACATATTTTCTTTCAAGTTACTATGTCATGAGCAAGTAAAGTTTCATAATACTTAAAAAAAAACCCAGCTCAAGCTCGTTCATTTACTAATTAAACAAGTCGAGTATGAGGTCAAGTTCAAATATAGGTTCGATTCGAGCATGACTTGTTTCTAAATGAACTAAATATAATCTAACAATACTAGACTTGTTTGACTCGAATAACAACCCTAGTTAATAGATATAACTTCTTGCACTCACAACATATAATAATGTATAACCAGAGATAAAAAAATTTAAATTTGTGTAACTTCTTATCTAATTGTCGAAATGATTAGTATAGCCTCTCATTTCAAAGCGCTCGAGATGAATTATAGTATGTGAATGTTAATTCAAGTAAAATGTAAAAGCATTATAGTCTATTGAAATAAAATTAAAGTGATTAATATACCTTTAATTTTTAAACATTCTTAACTTTTTACTCAGATGTGGTACTAAGGCATATTATATAACAAAACAAAGCTATCGACGAGGAGAATACACCTAGTTAGTTCGTCAAATGAGAAGGGGGGCACGTCACCCCCATGCCCCCCCCTCAGCTCTGCCCATGGGTGTAGATGATGATTGCCAGGGGAGGGAGATCGAAGGGTTTGATGGAAGATTTTTTTTAAAGCAATTCGTGCTGATAACATGTTATAAACTAGAAGTATAAAAGAGAATAGAGAAGAGAGGCGGAGAGAAGAGAGGAGAAAACTGATGTGTATTAGGGTTAACAATGAGCCATATTTATAAGGATTACAAGTCCTGGGCCCCAAGCACAACTAGGGTTTCCCATGTATATCTACATATATAATAATATTATAACAGACAACGTTTTTTCTAAAGAGTCGCTTTTAATTGTTAATATAATAATAAATAATAATAATAAAGCAAGTTGCACATCACTTTTGTAGAAAACCGTTAAACTTCCCTTTTTCTTAGCACTTTAAAAAACTGCTTTTATTATTATTCTCATCACTCTAATTAACAATGATACAGAAACCGCTATGCTTCTCATAAAAAAAAGCACAAGTATTGTGCTCTTTTGTACTAGAGATACATCAAACTTCCAACTGCTTATGATCTAGGGGATGATGGTCATCTTTTTCTTCCCTTCACTTGTAGACGAGAAACGCTTCTTCCTTAACTAGAAGTGGTTAACAAGATGTGTGCTAATTGGCTTGGCTTTCTCCATGTTGTACTTAATTGCTTAGTACCAGGTGCGGATCCTGGACCGTTATTTCGGGGATACTTGAAGGTAAATTTTTCATCATTCCGAGAATGTTTAAAGGAATAAAAAAAATTTCTTTTGTAATTTTTTTCCCGAGTTGGGGATGCTTGACGTAAAATATTAGAAAATTAACAATAATTTTTTTTTTGGGATGCTTGAGCATCCCCAACCTAACAAAAGCATCCGCCACTGCTTAGTACCTTCACAAAATATCTCTCTTGGAACAACCATAACTTGATATTGGCCTTCTTGTCACGGGTAATCTCATACCCAAAATCAAGTGCATTGACCCAAAGTTTTTTCATATCAAAAAAAAAGTATACAATTTCTTTTTTAAATAATCAACCAGAGATTTATCCGGTCCTACAATCAGCATATCTCATCTACATACAAAAGAAGAAACACAAACTTGCCATTTGAATGTCGCTTGAAGTAAACACAATGATATGCACTTGTTTTGGTGTACATGATCCACCATAAAGTAATCAAATTTCATGTACTATTTGCTTCAGCCCACACAAGCTCTTCTTCAGTTTGCAAACCAAGTGCACGCTCTTCCCTTTTACTTCAAATCCTTTCGACTGCTCCATATATACCCCCTTATCCAAATCACCATGGAGAAAAGAAGTCTTCACATCTAACTGCTTAAGTTCCAAATTAATCCATGCTTGCTGTTAAGCCAAGGATCACCGTGATGAAACTCATGTTCACAATAAGTGAGAATATTTTATCAAAATCAAGTGAACAACTCCCTTATTTTGGCTGAAACCTTTCACAATTAGTCGGCTTTGTACGCACTTGACTAGTTTGTGTTCATCCGTCTTCAGTTTATACACCCACTTGTTCATCAAAGCCTTAATTTCTTCCTTTAGATAGTTTAGCAATCTCATAAGTGTGATTCTTTTTCAAAGAACTTTTCTCTTCTTCCATGACTTTTGTTCACTTAGCTTTCTCTTTGTGGGTCTGTGCTTTCGGAAAACTCCTAGGCTCCCTTTCTTTAGTGATTGCAACATACTTAGAACCGAGTTAAGGTTTTATTACTCGACATAAAAAAACAAAAGAATTTAAAAAAAGACTTTAAATGCAAATTATTTTGAATGTCCTTATTAAATTTTGTTGGTGCCATGAACAACCCTTCAAGTAGAAAGAGTAATTCCTTTTCCTATTCTCTGTAATTTATAGTCCACAAAAAAAAAAAAAATCTATCTTTCTTCCCGTGAGGCTCACCTCAACCATCAACTGTAAATTTTTCCACGTTTACAGTAGCATTCATCAGCTTAATTTGGTTTGTTTGATTATATTTGATTTCCATGCACCATTAAAATCCAAAAAAAAAACAAATCAAAATACTTTTTTCAGCTGTCATTCATTCCAATTTGGGAAATAAATTGCACATAAATCAATCCGATATGAAATTAAATGAGATAGCTGCATGCGGTCAGGAGTCAATACTATTGAAATAGTCTAAATGTTCATCTGACCAAAAAAAAAAAAGGTCCAGTGTTCATATATATATATATATATTATATATATACGTAGTAATATATTTATTTCTTCAAATAAATTTGGGAGCACATATAGTTTTCACTGGGTGTCTGGGTAGATTTTACAATGATGTCACGCATGTTTGTTAATTAGTTCAAACAATACAATTATACAACTGCTGGCCTGGTAGTTTGATATATGAATCGATCGTACGTCAGTGCCATAAACTAAAGATATACAGTAAGTTTGTAGCTGTATATATTCTGGGCATATTTATGAGTCACCTCCATCTCCATCGACCAAATAAGAGATGAAGAGAGAGAAAGGCCTGGGAGGGGGAGGAGGGCCATCAATGCACAAATTTAATTAATAGAATGCATGGAAATCACGTAGATGCATTTGGGAAGATGAGTTGTGGGAGCTATAGCTCTAGATCGACCAATGTCCAATGCAAAGTGTACGTACATGTTAGATATCTTATATATTGCGATCCACACCCATATATTTATAGTATATATATGCATATACATATCTAAGCAGATCACCGGCGACGTAATGAATGCAAAGGAGGTATATATGATATGATCCACTCCACCTCCCCAACCACATATATACTTGCTGATGATTTTAATAATTACATTACAATCTACCCCACCTTCCCCCTCTTTTCTTAATTCTCCGTCAGTTGTTGTATCACTATAAAATCAGAGCTCTTGCGAATGGGATTGATCAGTGTGGAGCTTGAAAAACACGTACAAAATCAATGGGGGTTTTGAAGTCGGTGAATTGGGCTATGTGGGTTGGTGTGGTGGCAGCGGCGTTGGTGGTGGGAGGGAGGTTTGGGGCAGAGGGTAGGGAGGTTGATGGGGTGAAGAAGCCAGAGTGGTTTTCGGGCGAGAAGCAAGAGGCCGGTTGGGTTGGTGGTGGCGTTGTTGGTTGGAAAGGGATCGGTATAAAGAAACCTGATTGTATTGGAAAAGGGGTAGGTGGGGGCGGAGGAGGGGGTGGTCATTACGTAGGACATGAAGGTCATCCAAGTGGTAAGGGTCATGGAGGTGGAAAGCACAAAGACAAGAAGAAATATCGGGGCATTGGGAAAGGGGGTGGAGTAGGAGGAGGGGGAGGCTTTGGAAAAGGAGGTGGGATTGGAGGAGGAGGTGGCGGTGGTGGAATTGGAAAAGGAGGAGGGGTTGGTGGTGCCATTGGAAGAGGTGGAGGTGCTGGTGGTGCGATCAGAGGTGGTGGAGGAGCAGGCGGCGGCATTGCAAAAGGAGGTGGAGTTGGTGGAGGTGTAGGCGGTGGCATTGGGAAAAGAGGTGGATTTGGTGGAGGTGTAGGCGGTGGCATCGGAGGAGGAGGTGGTAGTGGTGTAGGTGGTGGTATTGGAAAAGGAGATGGGGTTGGTGGTGGTATTGGTGGAGGTGGAGGTGCCGGTGGTGGGGTTGGAGGAGGTGGTGTTGGTGGTGGTATTGGAGGAGGAGATGGTGTCGGAGGTGGGATTGGCAAAGGAATTGGCGGAGGAGGTGGCGCTGGTGGTGAGTTTGGAGGAGGCATTGGTGGAGGAGGTGGGGTTGGTGGAGGCATCGGAGGAGGAGGTGGTAGTGGTATAGGTGGTGGTATTGGAAAAGGAGGTGGGGTTGGTGGTGGTAGTGGGGTTGGAGGAGGCATTGGCGGAGGAGATGATGCTGGTGGTGGGTTTGGAGGAGGCACTGGTGGAGGAGGTGGGGCTGGTGGTGGGTTTGGAGGAGGCATTGGTGGAGGAGGTGGGGTTGGTGGAGGCATCGGAGGAGGAGGTGGTAGTGGGGTTGGTGGTGGTATTGGAAAAGGAGGTGGGGTTGGTGGTGGTATTGGTGGAGGTGGAGGTGCCGGTGGTGGGGTTGGAGGAGGCATTGGTGGAGGAGGTGGTGTTGGTGGTGGTATTGGAGGAGGAGGTGGTGCCGGAGGTGGGATTGGCAAAGGAATTGGCGGAGGAGGTGGCGCTGGTGGTGGGTTTGGAGGAGGCATTGGTGGAGGAGGTGGTGCCGGTGGTGGGGTTGGTGGAGGCATCGGAGGAGGAGGTGGTAGTGGTATAGGTGGTGGTATTGGAAAAGGAGGTGGGGTTGGTGGTGGTAGTGGGGTTGGAGGAGGCATTGGCGGAGGAGGTGGTGCTGGTGGTGGGATTGGAGGAGGAGGTGGTGTCGGAGGTGGGATAGGAAAAGGAATTGGTGGAGGAGGTGGTGCTGGTGGTGGGTTTGGAGGAGGCATTGGTGGAGGAGGTGGTGTCGGAGGTGGGATTGGCAAAGGAATTGGTGGAGGAGGGGGTGCTGGTGGTGGGTCTGGAGGAGGTATTGGTGGAGGAGGTGGTGCTGGTGGTGGTATTGGAGGAGGAGGTGGCGCTGGTGGTGGGTTTGGAGGAGGCATCGGTGGAGGAGGTGGTGCCGGTGGTGGGGTTGGTGGAGGCATCGGAGGAGGAGGTGGTGCCGGAGGTGGGCTTGGCAAAGGAATTGGTGGAGGAGGGGGTATTGGTGGTGGGTTTGGAGGAGGTATTGGTGGTGGAGGTGGTTTTGGTGGTGGGATCGGAGGAGGTATCGACAAAGGGGAGGGAGGTAGAGGTGGTGTTGGAGGAGGAGTTGGTGGTGTAGCCGGTGGCAACATTGGTGGAGGGGTAGGTAGCGGTGGTGGCATTGGTGGAGGTGTTGGAAAGGGTATAGGTGGAGGGATTGGAAGCGGCATTGGTAGTGGAATTGTTGGAGGCATAAGCAAAGGTATTGGAAGTGGCAATGAAATTGGTGAGGGTTTCGGAGGAGGTGGTTCTGGTTGTGTTATTGGCAAGGGAATCGGAGGAGTTGGTGGTGGCGGTGAGGTCGTCGGAGGTGGCATTTTCAAAGGATTCGGGGTAGGCTATAGTTTTGGTCCTGGTGGGGGATTCGGATTTGGTAGTGGTGGAATTGGAGGTGGCATTGTCCATGTTCATTCAACCAACACCAACACCAATGATGCAGAGAAGCCCTAATTGACTAGCCTCTATCTCTTCATCCTACTAGACAACTATTCGATTTTTCTCTTGTTATTTCATCTCCCCTACTTCATAAGAAATGTATCTTAGTTCAAATTTGGTGAATATATGGATCCTATTATCAAAGTCATAATGAAGTACTTGTTTAATCTTCTTCAATGTATATCAAGAGTACTTTAATGCAAGCAACAAGTATGAATCCACTGATTTGTCAATCAACTTAGGAATCCTTTTTTACTTACAAATCACATTGCATGATACTAGCAACATTGTGAAACTCCAAAATATAATCTTGCAAGCCTCATGTTATGCCTTCCATGAGGATGTTACGTCAGAAACAGCTTCTTCTACAGACATATAGAGCCCGTTGGTTCCAAACAAGTCCAATACTTTTGAATTGTGGAGCTTCTCCATCACACTCGCAGTCGAATTCACCAAAAGAAGCTACAAAACGAACCAAAACAAATGGTACACACACGAGTATATATGTAACAACTTTCGTATGTCCGTTAATCGATATATATAGAGATAGTCACCTGCAATGATCTCTTCTCGAGCGTCTTGGCCATCTCATCTATTGCATCAATGCCGCTAGTGTCAATGGCAGTAACAGCTGCACACCAATTTGATCGTTAACAAAAATGTGTATTAATTTGTGTGTTTAGTTTTTTTTTCAAGGCCTTGAAAGCACATACCGATTAACTCCAGAATGAGACATTTTAGCTTTTCTTCGTTGGCCAAATCAATCATCTCTTCCTCCTCCTCAATCAGCCTATGTATTCTGTTGCAAGCACAAGGTAATACGTTAGCGCTACTATCCCAGGAAACGACGACATTATAAGACGGACCCAAAAGATTCCCCTAGGAAGAAAACCTCTCGTGTATGAATGTCGTGTTAGCAAAATAAATTGGAGATTCAATGCCGAGAACTAGAAAACAAGGAATTTTTATAGAGTTGTTGTAACGTTGAAGGCTTCGGAACATGCCAATGCCAGGGATGTTGCCTAGCAACACAATGTAAGGCCTAATGACATGAACAAGGACCTTGAGCACTAAGATTCCAACCTAAATCAACAACGAAAACAAAGACACTAACATGTGTTCGTGTTCAATCTAGTCATAAAAGAGGAACAAAAGATGATCGACATCTGCATTGGTAAATAGATAGATAGGTGGCCAAAAGGCCAAGTAGTTACAAAAGAAAGACAATACAAGGGGTCTAACGTAAGAGGTGAAACAAGGTGGTATAACACCAACCACTCACTAACATCTCAACTACTCTAATCCTCAAACTCTCGAAATCATCCAAAAACGCCCACAAAGGTCAAATGGAACATAAAAAACACACATATAAGGCCGCACGGGCCAGACGTAGAAATGCAACATCTAGGTAAAGAAGCTATAGGTCCAACTAGGAACTTGACCCACAAGCCTAGTTGAGCTCTTCAAGAGCAAGTGAGCAAACCAAAGCAACAACCACTGCTACACCTTACAACCTCCACCACCGCCAGCCTCGCATGCGCCCGCAATCACTACCGTCCCACTCGAACCAACTCATCGGGCGACCAAACTACAAGCCACACCGCATAAGAGATGAAATGCTCGACCAAGCAACGAAAACGCCGCCACGCCCCAGTCCACATCAAGGCTAACCATGAACATGAAGTTCATACCCGAAAGTAGTTAACCGATGTGGGAGTATAGAGACACCACGCCTTAGCCGAACACTCCACCCCTTACGCAATGTGCACAAGAAGCAAGACAACCCATAGCTTGACTCTTTAGAGCCCCAGACATGCGACACCTCAACCTAGCGAAACAAGAGCAAGACGGAGAACCCACCAACAACAAACCACCAACCAAATCCACACCAGGACTGCCCTAATCATCAAAGCCCAATCAATGCTAACCTAGCATGCTGATGTGGGGAAGATGGACAAGCAACCAATCGGCAAATAACCACACACTCGAAACACTAGAGAGAGAACACACACAATACATGGCTCTAAATACATGCTCAAGAAGTCCCGAAATCCAACAAAACAAGCCGCCACACCATCTAAGCACCCGAACTCAACAAAGAGGCCAAACCTCTATAATGGAATCAGACAAAGCGGCAAGACAAGTCACACCAAGGAGCACTAACCCATTTCTCGAAATTAGGCTCCATAAACAAATACATGCCCAATCATCGATTCACGAAGCCAAGGTAAGACCCATAAAAAATCAAGAAAGCACACTTAGACAAAAGAGACAGTTGCTCGAAAGAAACCGACAACCGAGCACAAATCCAAACAAGCCGGCAAACCACTGTCCAAACCGGGGCCGAGCAGGCAAAGCAAACACCCCTGGACTGCCCAAACCCAAGCAAAGATGATGAAACAGTGAAGGAAACCAGATATGGAAAACCACAACCCCCACCGGAGCAAACCACTCGGCCAAGAATGATCAGGTCCCGATTAAGCGGAGAGCACGCCGACCAGAGAGCAGCACAGATCTGACTACCAGCCACCAAACCCATCATCCGACGAATCCTAAAGACCTCGACGGAGACAACGCGCCCAACACCACTCCATACTTCAGCAGCCACCAGATCTGGGAGAAAAGAAGAAATCAAGGACTGCCGACCCAGATTTGGGACCACACAACTAGGGGTGTGCAGAAAAACCCGACACGACTGATACGACACGAAAACACGACACGAAAAAACACGAAACCGAAAAGACACGACACGAAAATGACACGAACCGCTAAAACACGACATTAAATGGTTCGTGTTCGGATCGGGCATATCCCCTTGTCGGATACCCGACACGAACCGTTTAATTTTTTTTTAATTTATAGCTATGCTAATACAGTACTAGTATAATTTTAATTGCTAAGGATCAGAAAAGCACGCTAGCTCAGTTGGTAGAGGTGAATGTCTCTCCGTGTCTCCAAAACAATCCACCCAGGGTTCGATCCATGCTGTCGGCATTTTTTTATCCCTCAAAATCTCGCCCCTTATAACCCATTTTTTTCCCTCAATATCTCGCCCCTTATTTTTTTTATGACCGAATTAAACATTAAACCCTAGACTCTCATTTCCCCTCAAATCCTCAATCTCTTCTTCCAGAATCACAGCCGCTAGTCCAGTAGAGTCCTCCCTCCTCATTCCTCAATATCTTCTTCTCTTCCCTTCAATGTTACCTCACCCTGAAAATTCAGACATCGACTCTTCGGCCTAGCTATTGCACGGTTGCACCTCGCCTCCGCCCCTTCTGCCTCCTGATTCCCCTCTCTTTCTCTCTCCTCGCGCTCCCCATTCACCGGATTTTACGGCTCTAATTTGTCCTCCTCCGTCCTCTTCGCCTCCTCCCTTCAACTAGCCAACTAGGTCCTTCCTCCATCCTCTTCGCCGATTTATTTCCAGATTTCACTTTCTCATCCTCTTCCCTTCTCGTTTTGGGTTGTGGTTGTTGAAGCCTGTAGTTCTGGTTCCTCAGATCTGGATTTAGCGTTTTTTATTTTGCAGATTCTCAATTTCTTTTTATTGTTTACAACGATTTTTTTTAATGGTTCGTGGCGTGTATACCCGGTATCCGACACGGAACCGAATACCTTAACCGTGTCGGGTACCCGGGTTAAGGTGGTTCGGATACGGTTCGGCCATTTTAAGCTTATCGGTTTCGGGTACCCGACACGATTA